>JARWLF010000609.1:0-14487 GCA_029853055.1 Scenedesmus sp. KT-U
CCCCTGTGGGGTATGTAGACCGGCACTGGCTGACACCCAGTGCAAGGTGGGCGCAGAAGTCCATGGTTGATCCGAATTATGTGGCTGCATACTCCATACATGAAGCAACAGTGGTGCTGCATGGTGGTAATGACACAAAGCTCCCGGTGAAAGCAGAGTGTGCATTTGGCATCCACTTGTTGAATATGTTTCGATTTAGATCGTTTGGGGCTGGGCAACAGATGGTGCTGAGCAACAGTGATATCTTTAGCCTTGCAGAACACATACAACGTGTTGTGCAGCTGCAAAAGCCCTGAGATCAATGCTCATCAGCTGCCAATAGCAGCAAAAGGCAGCAGCAACCAGTTGGGAGGTGTTACAGGTCCTTTGTCCCCGAATACTATATAGTATATATGTATACGAGTACAACATGAAGTATCTGCCACGTGGTTGCAGCTGAGATACCCTTACGTCAGCACAATTTCTTGATCTGCCAGTGTGTTCACATGCTGACTGTGCCCGGAGGGAAAGGTTGTTCAAGCTGAGGATGACGTACAGAGTGCCCTGCCTCACAAAGACATGATGTATTCATTCATGACAGTGGACCGTCCAGCAGCGGCTGCTGTAGCTATGAGTAGTACTCCAGTCAGATTTTCCTAATACAGTTATGTCAACATAATCTGCCATCAAGCGGTAATGCCCCAGATGCATCATGTATGTCTGGGATCTAGTAGTCGTACAAGCTGTCCAGTGCATTTGTCTGCTATCATTACACCAGCTAGTGATTGAAGTAAGCAGAAGCAGGATTAGCAGGGTTAGCAGGATTAGCAGGATCATGTGCAGCACGGATTCACCGCGCGGACAGCAGTATGAGCGCAACTAAAGCTGACGCAAGCTCTGAAACCTGTAACGAACCCGGAAAAGAAGTGTGTAGCTTTGCAAGGCCAAGTGTGACGCGTAGGTGAGCTGCTTCAAAGCTTCGAGCTTAAGCAGCAAATTCGCACCCGCAAGCAGTGCAACAACAGCCGTACGGTGTACTTACCCAAACACTTGAGGAAAGAGGATGTTAGCGATGTGCGAAGAGAGTATATTCGGCCTTTGGCAGGCCCGCGAGAATTTACTGAACAGACGCATGTTTACACGTCGTAATGGTGTGTCTAGTCTGCATATGCAGCGCCTGGAGTTGACCACGATGAAAACGCAGAACAGGCCGTGTGCGCGTATTTGCAAAGAAAATTGGAGAGGCGTCCTGGGCAGCGGCACAGCGGTTGGCGCATCCGCGGTGTGCGGAACCGTTCTCGGAGAACCCGCGGTACGCGGCACCGCCGTCCGCGGAGCCGCTGATGGTCTCGCGGGCTACTTCAGACATCCATAAGTCAGGCAAGCCAATGTCAGCATGGTGTTTCTTTGTTACAATAATTTCCAGAACGACATGTGATGATGAAGAGTTTGTTACACGACAAGTCAGGGTATGCTTGTGGGTCCAGCTGCAGGGTTAAAAATGGCGACAGCTTGGTCCAGGTTTGCTGAAGCAGCTTCCAACACGCTTCTGGATCTACAATGTTGCGAAAAAATTACTGCGTGAACAGAAGCATAACATCGGGCCCCTGCAACTGAGATTTTTGGCAACTGCATCAAACCACAATTTCTTGACGTGTGCGCTGTCTACATGATCAGCAATAGGTAGATGTGTGATGTGACATGATAACACTGGTGTCTTGTTGATGGCATGCAAACACGCTTGCAAACGCTATATACAGGTTTAGGCTCAACTGATGTTTTATCAGCAGACCTCCCTCAACCATTAGGAAATCCCCAGACTGAGTGACTTCCATAGCAGATATGCCTCAAGGTCTCCGGGGTGTTCTCAAGGTGTTCCACCGATCCGGGTGCAAACACTAAAACATAGAGCACACTTCACCCCTTCTCGACCCTAATCGTGTTCAGTATGTGTGGCCACTGCATGGTGTAGAAAGCCTAAATAACACAAAACGATGTAAGGAGAGTATTGCATGAACGACCAGAAAATAGTGAGTCTTCCCAGCAAGCGAGTGCGGCGCCACGCGCTGCCAAATGGGTACAAATCCAGCAGAATACAATACCAGCACGAAGATGTATGATATTCTTCTTGTCAACCACGTTCCTCATACCAGAATCGCAGCTTGCACACATCAACATTGATGCACTGCTCGTTTTTTATGCTGGATGCAGGTCCTGTGCTTGACAGTACAGCCTACTAGACGGAACCCAGGCATAACCTTTAGGTCTATAATGCTAGATATGACAGGCTGGGCTGCAGTCAGCACTGATGTTGCTGCACAATGGATGAGGCCAACCATATCTTTTAGAGACCAAGCAGGTGTTATCAAGCAACTGCTGTTTTGTCACCAGCCTATGCATTGTTACTACCATGCCAACATCAACAGCTGCGGGATGGTACGCTTTCTGAATCGGCTCAGGGAGAAACTTCCTTGTATGCACCTTGGTTATGTTGGCTTTGACTGCGCAGTAGGCAATGGTGACATCATTCAAGTATGTACCATGAGTATGCGTCATGTTGCAGGAGGGTGTGAACAGGACAGCAGCCATCTGTTGAAAGGCCACCTTGCTGAACAGCATGCCAGCCCCTCCAGAAGGGAACACAAGACCAGTGTATTTGCCTTCCCATGGTGTATCCCAATATTGTCCGAACAGTACAGGCAGGGACGGTGGCACGTTCTGCAGGAACATTAGCAGCATTGGTAGGTTGACGAAGGTGTCATCGTCCACGAAAAAGACCCAGTCGATGTTCTGCAGAGCTGTGCTGTTGACCTTGCCCAGCCATTGCACTGATCTCAAGTGTCTGAGGTTTGCTGCCTGGTAGTTTGTTGGGTGGGGATACTTGGACTTGATGTGTTCATCCGCAGGTAGGCTTGGTAGAATAGTCATGGGAAACCCTGGTATTCTTGCATCGGACAACAGTATCACGTTCTGTGGTGGAAGCCATGCAAGCCATGTTTGATTCAAAGCATCAACACGCTCTGTCTTGTTCAAAGAACACATGACAACGAACAGAATCTTGTTCAGTGTAACAGTTGTAGGTGGTCCGCAGGTGTCCATCCCCATCAGTTGCTGGCGCAGTACATCTTCTAGCAGATAGGAATCCGGTGCATGACTGGCCACATGACGCAGAAATTCTTTCAAGCCATTCATCTCTTTGGCACATGTGTCTTTGACAGGCGCCCGCTTGGTCTTGACGAAGGCAGCCACACCTGCAATAGGTACGGAACTGAATGACTTCGCTGCTTGCACCAGCAGGCCAGCAGAAACGAGACCTTCAGCAGCAGCTCACCGCGCAATCTTGCTTTGCCTGGGCTAAAGATGACCATGCAGGTTGCGAGAGAGATTGCAAGGACGAATACAAGAAACCAGCGGAGTCTGTCGTCAACATGCCAAGACTTTGAATTGATTGAAGCTGCCATGTCTGTTTATTGTACACACGTATGACTCGTAGGCGTTCTAAGCATAGGAAGATTGGGGCGGTGGATGTATGTACGCAGCATCTCTTTTGAACCTGGAGGCCAGCAGTTACGTGTGTCCCACGGGCTTCCAGTATTGTGTTGCACTGACCTTGGGCAACCTGTGGCTGCGCGTCCTCGACGACTGTGAACGGCAAAGCTGCCTTCCTCGGCTGCTTTCTTGGCTCGCAGCGGTGGTAGTCAAGGACAGGTTGCTGACAAGCGATATGCAGCTGTATTTTGAGCTGCAAGCTGCACGACTCAAGCAGGACAATGCATCATAAGCTGATTCAATGGTGACAGGTTGGAATCCAGCTTGTCAAGGCGGTGCACAGCATGGAACCATAGCCACGGGGAGAAGGTGCTGTCTTGCCAGCCTCGAGAAGGTGCTGTCTTGCCAACATCAGCTGTCAACAGGCTACAGTTGCCCTATCAGTGTGATCTGTAATGTACAACCTCAGCCTTGTGCTGCTAGTCGTCACCCTGTGCCACAACATGCTGCTGCCACAAGCTATGGCAGCTGTGGGGGATTGATACTACTAAAAGCAATACAGATAAAGTGGGTTCACCAACACTCCACCCACACACAAATTTTGTTGTGTTGAAGCAATTGATGTAGACTGCACCCAGCCCCACAAAGCGTCTACTTGTTGCGGTCAGTGTGTGAATGAAGGCAGATCACTATGGGCAGTTGCTGTGGCTACTAGCCAGTTGTATAATGCATGACTAATCTGCCTGCTAATGCTCTCATAGTGATGTTGGTCACATGTCACGTGCGACATAAAGTTTACAGCTGCTGGATCCTGCATCACTCGGCTGAATAGCACTGCACGGCAAGCCTGGAGAACAGCACTGATAGCCTCTGCTCACCAGAGCAAGACATGTATGTAGCCAGCAGGACAACTTTTCTGCACTGCAGAAAATAGCTATAGCTACATACAGCTGTGCAGCTGCCAGGTTGATGATAGGGAGCTGTTTCTTCTGTTATCAGCACCAGCAGTTGTTACTTGACACCTGGATTTGTTGGCAATGCGGCAAGCCGGTGTTGTCTTGTCGTCCCTGTCAGTAGGGCTGCTCATAAGAGTGTACAAACAGGCATTATAAATCACACTGTAAAGCCACAGCCAGCTCCTTTTGTACAATTAACCAACCGTGGATGTTTGGAACTGAGTTCTACCAGCCACTGTAGGGCTATGCCTGCGAGTCTGCTCGAGTTAAAGACCTGCTGTTGAGCTGCTGCAGACTCAGGCGGCTACTGTTCTTCGGTGCTGCCAGTCCAGATATTGCTGTGTATTTTGTCAGCAGAGTTCGACTCAGTGATTTACAACAAACGCTGTCACAGCCTGTGACAGCATTGACCTGGCGGCCAGAAACAGTCCTGTCCAACACTCCATTGTTCTGCCATGCATTACCAGTGTGTCGACACTACAAACCAAGTATTCAGCCGCCATAGTGTGTCAGATACACTGAATGCAAGGCATGACAGCACAGCAATGCACATTTACTTGCTCATACAATTTCGTGCAAACCCGTCGATCCCCTGGCATCTTCCATGCATGCTCACCGTGTGCTGCTGGTGAAATACCGGGTGCAGTTATCCACAAACTAGCGGCCTGAAGGACCTCTGAATTGGACACAAGCAGGAACAATCAACAACCAGTTGCATTGCCAAGCAAGGAAGAGCGGCGCCACACCTTGTCATATGGTTTATGATTCCAGCATATACCATAACCAATATCAGCACGAACCTGCATATAAGGTCCTGCATGGGGATCCTGACACCATGCTTGACGCTTGCAGACATTCACACCTTGTTCATCAACACAACCTGGATACTGATGATAACAACACAGCTTAGCAACCTCCAAAGACTCAGCTAGACTGTTCACAGGGCACCGTGCTGTGGTTGCAATTGCGGAGCTATTTGCCCACATGTTTGTTCCAATTGCTTTCCAGCCAGAGACCAGCACATCATTCCACCAACAACGGAAGAACACAGCTTTCTGAATAGATTCATCATAATTGCAGGTAGTGTTTGAGCTGTGGACATATTCAGCTGCTACACCTTCATGTTGGCGCCAAAAGCCACCAAAGGGCATGTAGATGCGAATAGGAGCAAGCTTGTGAGCATTGGCTAGGTGTGGAAACAATGATTCGAAATTGCTGACATACTCAAAAACACTTGTTGAGCCTGTCGCCAACTGCTGTGCTAGCTCTGGATTCAAGTACTCAGCAAGAGTAAGCAGCAATGCCCCATTATCAGCATTCACAGCCCGCCTATACTCAACTCTCAAGCGCATGATGTCAATCCAGCGCTTGATAAAGCATCGTCCAAAGTCCGAAGTACGTGCAGCAACGACACCAGCTGCTACTTCTCTAGTGAAGCGTAGATGCAGCACTATATGCTCTGGAACATCTAGGTATTGATCAATCGCATTAGTCAGGTTAGACACCAGAGTGTCACTATCAACCATCAGCAACCAGTCTGCCAGATGCCAATAGCTTAAGAGAGCTTCCCATCGAGCACCGAAAAAGCCTATCTGCGGATCTGGGTCTATCAATACATGCTTGGGTAGGCACCCGTGCAGCTTGCAGTACTTGACAAAGTTGTCTACTACATGACTGGACTCTGCTCGACCTTGGCGGTCTTTGCTTTCAATGATGATGATAGCAATCTTTGGTCGCAAGCTGAGAGGAAACTTTGGAGCAAACTGCATGCCCACACACAGACAAGGATGGTTGCTGCTGCTGTCTTCATACTTGCAGATGGTGCTTGACCTGTCGTACAAGCCATTTCCCTGCCCAATTCTGATATGGGCTTGAAGCTTTGCCTGCTGCCTGCCAGATGTCAGAGACTTCCACTGCAAAGGTGTCTGCTTGATGTAAAGAATTGTTGTTGCTGCTATCGCCACAACTGTCAGCATGACAGTCAAGTTGAGGCGTACATTCTTTCCTGTGCCAAATGAAGCCCAGCTTGACAGCCATGACTCTGAAGGACCAGGTGGCCGAGAGTTTTGCGTCATATGTCCAAACAACAAGGTGCTGCTGAGTAGCCGCTGCCTCTGACTCTGTGTCAGTTCTGCTGCCCCACTGCCCTGCTCTGCTCAAGCTGCAGACAGAGTCAACTGGCTGCAGACTTGTGGTTTGGTATTACGTAAGCCTGCACACAAGCATAATCATCAGCAGCAGCATCAACAACACCAATCACAGACCGCACCTTGATGCTTCTTGTCTGATTCTGCTTGAGCTGTGCATATCAAGACAGTCACCTGATCTCTGCTGCTGTGATGCTTGCAGGTACGTCGAGTGCCTAGTTTTACTAAAAATAAACGAGTCACAATGGTGCTAAATGAGGGTGCTTCAAGCATTGGCTACTGCTCAACTAGTCCGCACTGACAGCTGCCACTCAGTATGAAGCCGATGCGAGGAGTGCATTCTTTGCGTCCTGCCCGCAAGGCAGCATATGAAGCTGCCAGCTACTGTGACTCCGACCAAAGCCTCTCACCTGCAACGTTTGGCTTCGTGTTGAGGTATGAGTACGTACTCGTCTATACACAACTGACATTGGCGCCCACGAACAACCACGTCATGAAACCCTGACTTGATCAGAATGGAGGACTGTTCAATAAAGAATCTATATGTGGATATAGGTGGATCTGCAGGCCAACGGAATGCTTCGTAACATATGATCGCCGTCAGAGTTGTGAAACTAAATTACGTGACATATCCCCGTGCTGTTCAAATGACGTTCTGTATGCCTGCCGTTATGATCGAAATTCCTACTGAACAGACGTCAGAGCACTAGCGCAACATGTGATTGCGGAGGCCTTCTGATTGCGGAGGCCTGCATACCACGCGTCCTGTTGTACTGCAGTACGTTGTTACAGTACCGTTGTCACAGTACCGTAAGGAAGCAAAGTACACCAGTACCACTTTCCTAGTCTGTGTTGGCAGATAACTGCATGCAGTTTCTTATCGTACGGATTTCAATATGTAGTTTGACGACCACAAAGCATTCTAGTGCCATGTACTCAATGTTCCAGCAGAAATTGTTGTTGCCAGCAGTATGTGATGTCATTGCATGGGAGGCAGGACCTCTTAGGACCTATTAGTACACTAGCTGTCGTCTGCAGCATGGCGGTCATCAGGTTCCAGGCAAAGATCAACCGGCGGATGTGTATATGTAGAACAATACCATGACTCGCCAGCCACACAATCACTCACATGGTGGCCACCAGCTCAGCACTGAGTCACTGCATATGCTCGGTAGACATAGGCCCTATGCTGGATGCGTCTGCACCTGTAGATGGTGCTTTGACATATGCAGTAGCTGCCCCTTCTAGTGATCAATGCATGCACCTGAGGTCTGCAACTCTCTAAACAGGGCTGTTTGGTGCAAACTCGTTTGCTGACACTAGCCCTACAACTGCAGCCTGCAGCCTTGGCAAGGACACTGAGGAAGCACCTCTGGCATCCGACTACAACACACTGCTCTCATTGTTATACCCAACATAACATCACAGACAAGCACAAGCACAAGATACAGAACCACACACTCATTTGATCAAACGTAGAGGTGCAGCTTGAACCATCAAATCTGTTCAGCTAGCCATAGTCTTATCTTCATAGGACGTACTACGATGTAGTCCCACTGGGTCTACATCTATACTCAAGTACAAGCTGGTTCTCTGCCATAGCCATATAAGCTTCCACATCCAGTACCTATTGTTTGAGCCAGGCTGAGCTACAACAAGAGTAATAAACAGCAGTCAATTGCATGCCATGCACATGCAACAGCCATTCCACAACACTGTGCAACACTGCATTATGCCATACTCAGGCATGGGCTAATATGTCACTGAAGGGTCATAGTGGGTCATTACTCGAGCAATGTGCAGTCTACAATCTGCAGGCTTGCTGTAGCTTTTATGATGTAAGTGGCACTGGCTTCAGAAACAGCCGTCTGCCTCTGCACCTCAGCACCACGACTCCATTATAGGATGTCCTCGGCTTGGCGCCCACAATGTCAGTTATCATGCCAGGCAGCTTCTCAGTCACCTTCTGATACTCTTCATGCTTCTTGTCGGTGTCAGACCACTGGTAGGTCGCATACATGTCTGACTGGTCAGCATGCAGGGGCTTACTGCTGTCACAGTACTCTTTGAGGTCACCCATAAGGGTACGGTTGAATGGTTGAGCAGCTGCCAGCCACGCATTGAAGACATGATCGTAATTGTCCTTGAGCAAGTAGGTCAGGTTATGCGTGCTCCAGTCGATCAGCTCTGTGTTTGAGACGATGTTGGCAAGGAACGCATTGTAGAATGCCTGCCCTGCCTTCCCCTGGGTGTGGGTTCCTATCCTGCCATAATGCAATACTCTTGGCATCTCTGGGAATATGCACGATTGACCTTGCCTGCAGTGCATCATGTGCAACCAGAAGTTGCTCATGCAGAACTTGACTGCATCTGATGTGATAGCTTGATGTTGGCCGCAAGTTGTTGGTGTATAGACACAGTGCAAGCCAGTCAGCAAGCATACTATGTTTCTTGTATGCAAGGCTTGCTGCTTGCTCCCATAAATGCAGTAATAGCAGGGCCGTTTGCTACTAGTGCTTGGCAGCAACAAGTTTGTTGACATGCCAAAATAACCCTGCCGTGAGTACAAATTGTCTGCACAGGCGTCAGTATCCCTGCCAGACGCTGCACTGCGGGACAATGTGGTGTCGCCCACACCAAAATCGTTTCCTGTGGCTTGATATACACTATACACAAGCTTTGTCTGACACGTCAAATGGAGTGACTTGCTACTCTGAAGTGATGACTGGAAACAGTGTAATAACTCTGACCTGATACTGGGGAGTCGCAGCCAGTGATCCCAGGCTTCTTGTGGCCACATGTCCACCCACTGCATCATGCAAACAGCGGCGCATAAGTCCAAGCATGTTAACTGCATAGCATGGCCTGCTAGATTGACTATGCTGTTGGTAGCAACAACCTTGCAAGTTGTTGGTGACAACTGATGTGCACTGACTGAGACGCCATGATTCATTAGCGGCTTGATTCATGATGGCACAACCAATTGCAGTGCTGCGGCTGCGAGAGTGTTTGAAATGGTCCCTAGAATTTGCAGCGTTGGCTTGAGGTAGCACTGTCAACTTGGACATATCACTATCGAATAGCAATCACAATGCCGCTGTCCTGTCACTGACAACGGTTGTTGAAATGCTTTCAGCACAGTGTGTAGGTGTTGGCAATGCAGGTGGGCTGCATGCCCACTTATCCTTGCAATTCAATCGATCGATAACGGATGGCACAATACAGACCTTGAGAGCCCTTTCTCTGTCCACCATCCAGCCAAGTCCAGGAAATATGTCAGTTCTGTACAACGCAGTGGTGTTCAGTGCCCTGCCTTTCTGTGCATGGTCATTCCAGCAGGATATGCACTGCAGAGTCTTGTCCTGAGCCAGGAGCGGAGCCATGTTGGTGAAATAGCTGAAGAAGTCAGGTGCTGCCTGCACATAAAAGAGCGCAAGAAGCCACGGATGGCAGCACTGTAAGCAATAGAAGCGCCTCTTGAACATAGACTGGGAAAACTGTCTGCACAGAGAACTCCAGGCACCCCCTTTCATCCTGTGCCTATTGCTCTACAATATTGTGGAAAATGGCATTGATACAAGCATTCTTTACCACTTGGCGACGAGGCAATCCATGCTTACCTCCAGGTCCTCCTCAAGGAAAATCAAACGAGGAGACTTCAAGCACTTGAAGAACAGCTGCAGCAGCATCTTGTAGTGCAAGCTTATGTGGCACTCGCTGTTATCGCATGTTGCAGGATTACGCACTCGAGAGATCACTTGCAGTCCAGTTGATTCTCGGAAAGCAGCTGCAAATGATAGTACTTGTGCATCAGTACCATCTACTGATACAAACAGTGGATATCTCTCTTCGTTTGCTGAATCAGCCTTCCAGTGTCTCAATAGAGCCATCAAGCAGCGCGCTAGGTAATTGACGCGCTTGTATCCCACCACTACTATCGGAGATAGCAGCTTGCTGCTTGATGTGTTCAGCTTGAGCCTGTTGGCACTCCCATTCGGGCAGACATGGTCACCCTCCATGCCGATGTAGTTCATGTCGGTCATGTTGACCTTGAAGAAACTGCTGACCAGCTCAGGAGATTGACTGGGGCTCTTCGGGCTTGAAGACCGATTCAGGGGCTCTGAGCAAGGCGAAGAGATGGAAATTGAGGAAGCGTTGTAGGGCTGAGTTGATGATAGTGCTGTTGGTCTTGCAGCTCCTGTTGAAGCATTGCCGAGTTGATGGCTGAACAGACCTTGAGCCGCAACAACATTCTGGTATTGAGGTTTGTCACAACGACAGGAAAGCTCCGGTTTCTCCGTTTGCCAGCGCCAGAGGTCTAACTTCGCGAAACCAGGGGCAAGGAACAGACCGGCGTATGTCAACGCGCATAGCAATGTTGCGATTAACATCAGCATGCCAGGGGTAGATATCTTCATTCTGAACCCTCTTTTTGCTTCCGTAACTGCCATCTCTGCAGCATGCACAGTGATCGATACAGCGGTGAGATTAGCAACTTGACCCGTCCTGGACACGTGTCTAGCAGCTACTCATCATCAAACCCACTCTCACTGCATGTTTGGTCTTATAAGTAGATGCTCTTAGCCTTTGGGTCACACTGGCACCTCTGTAACACACTTGTCAGTCACGTTCAAACAGATGAATGATGGTAGACGGACACCTTGCGCTCATCGTAGCACTAAGCATCGATACAAAGTTGAGTTCTAATTGGTACATGGAAGTCGCCGAGCGAGTCGCTGAGCCGCTGGGCCAGTACCCTGATAGATGCAGTAGACACGCAAACTGCACCCTACAGCGACAGTGGCACGTGCCCCGCATGCTGCTGCACTACCTGACTGCATCTACAGGTGTATGAGATTTGCTCAAACCGCTTCCGCAGCGACAATAGGAACAACCTGCATGTCGTAAAAACGCTTTGCTGCGCTGGATTATGCGCACATTTCTCACTTGATCGCAGTGATTGTTGCAAAGCAGCTCGGGCCATCACATGGCGTCGTAGGTTGCAGTCTGTTGAAGGTTTAGATGCAAAACAGATTGTTGTACAACAGTAGTAGAGCTGCGACTAGCACAGGACGTATTTGTGCTCAACATCCAGGACATTGGAACAATGGAGTCTACTTTCACAGGGACTACCATTCTGATACAAGTACCTGGTATACACACTGTGCTAGTAGCTGTACACACTTATGAGCAACCAGAAAGCAGCTGGACTGGGCAAGCAAGAGCACTGAAGTTGGTGATGCCACAGACAGTGGCGTCAAGCAACATCGCCCATTGAATGACTGATGCATAATAAGATGTCTCTTCCAGACAGCAGGGATAAGCGGATACCTCTGCCGTGCAGGAGCAACCATCGTCACAACGCATCAATATCATCACCACCACCAGCAACACACATATACACTTTCTGCACTCAGGCAAGCAACGCTGACAACAGTTCTTATGAACGCTGACAGCAATGACATACCAGTCAATATTACTTGGCATGCATCGTTCAAGACTGGACAAACCTGAATCGCTTGTTGGGCCTGGCTGCTTGCACAATCTCAATCAACCTTAGATTCCTGTGCAGCAACCTCACAGCCAGATCAAACACTACTAAACCAAACTCCTCTGCAGCGCACAACTGCCGCAGCAGCCTCGCATCTACCCCTGTCTGCAGCTTATTGGGAACCCCACTATCCTGTACGTTGATGAAGTTCACTATCATTTGTGCACACTTGAGAGTATCAAGATCTCCCAGCAGGGCTACGTTAGTCTCTTCTTGAACTTCCTCACCGCCAGCAGAAATAGATTCCTTCGATGCTGCCACAGAGTGAAGCTGTCCAGTTGCTGCATCCACTGAGATGCCACGAAAGGGTAACATTTGTACAAACTCTCTGGCAGCATCGATGCCGACATCCGGTACTCTGTTGGCCAGCAACATGCAGACATCATCAGAAGCAGCAGCATGCTGTTCTTCTTGAAATTGATGCACAAGTGCAATGAGCATCTCAATCTGCTGTGCAGGAGTGCAAGCAGGTTGCTGCCGGGCCTGTGCTGAGGATGGTGTCCCTGCTGCTGCTGCTGCTACTGCGCTTTTGCGCCTGTCAACATGAGGGTCACCATCATCCAGAGTTGACTGCTGCTGCTGCCGCTCCTGTTGCTGCTGCTGTCGTTGGGTCTGCTGCCACTGATAAGCTGCTGCTTGCCGTACCTCAGTGAGCTGAGTATTGTCTAAGCCATTCAAGGTCAAGTCACCACCAGCAGTGGCAGCAGCAGCAGCAGGAATGCAAACTGCAGTATTCTCGTTGACACCTGTGCTCTCCACTGCATAATGCTGAACTATTCCAGCAGAATGATCATTGGCTGCTGCTGGTGCTGTGTCAGCATCAGCTGTAGGGTCAGCAGGACTGGTTGGGAAGCCGGGTATGAAGCGCCCCACTCTTGCAAACTCATGATCAGCTGCTGCTTCATCAGCAGATTGTGCCTCTTGATGCTCTTCTTCCCCTGCTGCTGCAGCTGCTGTCTGATCAGCTGCCGCTGCTACCCCAAAGTCTTCCTCCTGAGCATCGCTATGAGTATCATAGCAACATTCACCTTCGTCATCTTTCACTGCTGCTGCTGCTGCTGCTGGTCCAGCATCAGCAGCAGTATCATCATAAGGTGGTGGTGGTGGTGTGTCACACTTGCCTGGCGGGCTTCTGCTGCTGCTAACTTGTCGTCTACCCTGCTTGCTTGTATAAGCAAGCTGATCAAGAGAGATGTTGGCAGCCAGGTTCCTGCTGTTCTCCTGCCGGTCACCGCCACCCGCATGATTGACTTGCTGCCGCTGCTTCACCTGCTGCTGCTGCTGCTGCTGCTGCTGCAACAATGTGTTGAATGCTGCCAAGGAACGTATGGCAGGATCTGTGATGCCGCTGTCAGACTCCATATGATGATCAACAGGGTTGCTGGCATCATTCTGATGATCAGATCCAGGATCATCTTCATGCTGCTGCTGCTGCAGCTGAGGCACGCATAGGCCGCCTAGGCTCAGCTGCTTGGTCCCTGCTCAATCTACAAGCATCTGCCATGCGATGCTTCTGGTGCTGCTGTGAGTGTCTCTTACACCTCGGCTGCTCGTCAGCCTCACTGGCATCTGCTTCATCTTTATCGCTGATGTCCTCATCATCACCATCAGAATCTGAGCCGCCACCAACCCCAGCAGCAGCAGGAGCAGCAGCTGTGGTTGCCCTCCTGGCCCGCTTCCTTTCTGCCTGCTGCCTTGTTGACAGCTGCTTCCCTGATCTGCGAGTTGCTTTCATAGCGTCTGCACTTGCTATCAAGCCACTGAAATCGTCGTCATCATCATCATCGTCGAAAACATCACCAAAAACATCATCATCATCCTTGCTGTCATCATCAGTGGTGTCAGCTGAGCCACCACCAACTGCTACACCAACCCCTGCAGCAGCTGCTGCCCTCCTGGCCTGCCTCCTCTCAGGCTGCTGCCTTGATCTCTGTGTTTGCTGCTTGTTTGGACTTGCCATCATGTCACTGAAGTCATCGCCATCGCTGACATCATCATCTGTGGTGTCAGCTGATTCAGAGTCTGCATCACTCACTGCTGCTGCTGCTGCTGCCTGTCTGTCAGCATGTACTGTAGCTGTCTTGCGCCTGGGCCGCTTGCTGCTGCCAGCTGCTGCTGCCTGTGGTGGTGGTGATGCATTGCTGGTTGTGTGCCTGGCAGACACCTGTGAAAGCACAGATGGAATGGACAGCAGCAGCAGCAGCAACAAGCAACGAGGTGGGAATCCAGTCTAGAGCTGACAACCCAGGCTCTGATGCAGCATATAACACTCAAACATGTCATACATCTTGTCATCAGCAGTAGGCAGCACAAAAGCTGTGTCCCTTCTGCTTACCTTGATCTTGACGCCACTATGCTTGCGTGC
>JARWLF010000610.1:0-18537 GCA_029853055.1 Scenedesmus sp. KT-U
TGTACCTGGAGGCAGCACTGCCCCTCACTTACAGCTCTGCAGCAAGCACAAGAAGCTAAGCAAATGTCGGGGATGTGTTGCCTCCAACACCATAACTGCTTTTCCTGCAGGTGGCTGATGCTAGAGTTACGGACTTGGACTGCTGGCGATTGCGACTCTTACTCCCTGATGCAAGCTATCAACCACAGAGAACATATGCTCTCACAGAGCTGCCAAGCCATCAGCAGCACCAGCAGGACCGATTGGCTCATCATGTTGATGTAGTGGGCCATCCTGCAGCGTCCAGTGCTGTGCTGCTGGAAGGCATGTTCTGGAACTACTTCAGTGTGGGTGCGGATGCCCAAGCAGCGTACAACTTCCACCATCTGCGTGACACCCACCCTGCCCTGGCCAGCAACAGATTGGCCAACCAGTTCTGGTACAGTGCCTTCAGCTGCACATCAGGTTGGTGGGTTGGTGGGGCGTCCTGGAGACTGCTTGCAGCCACCTGTGTGATGAGCAGTCAGGAACACAAGACACAAGACAGCTGTTTGCTATATGATCTCTATGCTATTGTAGCGATGTGCGGCATTCATCGTTTTGTGCAAAAGGCTTGCCATTTGTCAGCTTTGCCCACTGTCACATGCACAAGTGCCATTGTGAACCTCATGATCGGACTATTGCTTGTGTGCATCACTCATGAAACTCAACTTAGCACGATTTATCACGTCTTGGCCCTGCAGGGTGGTTCTGCGGTACCCTGCAGTCTGTGAGCAGCTTCAGCTCCATTCAGGTGCAGCAGCCGGCCAGTGGTGGTGTTTGGAGCCCACTTGCCATTCCCTCCGGCATCAAGGCGCTGGTGCTGGTCAACCTGCAGTCGTATGCTGGAGGTCGCAACATCTGGGGAGAGAGTGAGAGCAAGAAAAAGAAATGGCGCAAGCCATCAGTGGCTGATGGCCTCATTGAGGTGCGCTGGGTGCATTGTAGTGGACTGTGGGTCTATGCTGTCTGGTTCGCTTCTACACAAGCAAATACGCAGTGTCTCTACTGACCGGCACCAGTGTGTTGTGACATATCCTTGCAGCAGTCCTCCTTGCTTCAGCTTGTCAGAAGTGATCTGTCTCTCCTTCCTGCTGGTACAAGCGTCTAGCGGTGTTGCTCTGACTTGTCTGCTCAACATCCTCTGTAGGTTGTTGGTTTTACTCACGGATATCATGCCATGGCCGTGATGGGCAGCAACGCCAAGTTGGCTCATGGCAAGCGCCTGGCTCAAGTCCACGGCATCAGACTGGAGCTCAGGCAGCCACTAGTTCAACCTGATGGAGGTCCTGACGAAGTGTTCATGCAGCTGGATGGGGAGCCATGGCTGCAGAAGGTACCTGCAGGAGGAAGGGAGGGAACAGGACTGGTGAGCGAGCAGCGCTGCTTGTTTGAAGAGCATGCTGGGGTGGTTTGCATGCTTGGGATGTACCCTGCTTAATGTGACATCAGGTAGTGCAGAGCCGGCTATGCATGTTTCACTCTCTTCGGGGTACAACTCTCATGCGTCAACAGTTCCTATCAAGTTTTATGTCATGGTCTGTGACAGCTTATCAACTCACAGCTGTGAGACGCTGCCCTCTTGCTGCTACCACCCCAGGTTCTTGAGGTGGTCCGTGCGGGTGTCAGCAAAGTCCTATCCAACAATGTTGAACCTGCTGCACATCCTCCCAAGAAGATGACCCACATGTTATCTGAGAAGCAAGCTTCAGCCTACCTGGCCGCACCAGCATCTGCAGGTGGCCCGGAAGTCATCACATCTGCCATAGAGCTGCAGCGCCACAGCAGCAGCCACAGCGATGTTGAGGAACCACCTGTTGAGCCACTGCAGCCCCAGGACTTGACTCCTGCACCTCTCCCTGTCAGACCTGCAGGAACAGTTGTATCTGCAGGGCTCCTCAGCAGCTCAGGCTCTGTGAGTGACCCAGGGCTGATTCAAAGTATGTCTGTTTCAGGAGGCAGTGGACCAGCAAGGGTCTCAGGCGGTCTAGAGTACAGCAGTACTAACGATGATCTGGCCTGTCAGCAGGTGCGGTATGCAATCAGTCAGCCAGGTACTCCTCCGGCTGCTCACAGCAGTAGCGCAACCCAGGGTACCCTTGACGCTGCAGCTGTACATAAGCAGCAGGTTCAGGCACCCAGTGCTGTCGCTGTGATTGGCCCCTTGGACAAGCCAGGCATGGAGGTAGCTGTGCAGCAAAAGCAGCCCGCAGTCATGCATGTTTGATTGGTCGGCAATTCAGGGACCAATCATGCGCAATGGGCTGAATGAGATTGCTGTTGTGAGCTAGCAGATTGATGTGCTATTGTGTATGCGGTACTGACCAAATGAGTATGCATGCACTGCACAGGTTTGGTGAAGTCAGATGCTGCCTCTGTGGGCAGCTGGCTCAGTCTGTATGAACAATTGTGTACTGCAGCAACCACTGTCAGTGTTACAGCTTGATTGCTTGATCTGTCTGTCAGCAGTGCTGCTGATTGATGGTCTCAGCGTGTCTTGAGCTTGTTACATAGCTGTTGTACCAGCAGATCATTGCGGCAGGCATTGTGCTCCATGTGCTGGTGGTACAAATCCTGTGACAGAGCTGCCTTGGTTGTTGCCTCCTGACAGCTGACAGGCTGAAGAAGATGTTGACTTCTGCTTGATGCTGCTGTTGCCAGTGCTCTCAGGTTGCAATCGACTTCTAGGTTTGTCTCACGGTACGATCTGATTTCTTAGGGGTCCTAGGGTATTGTTCATGTTGGAACTTGTTGGCAGCAACCCACCATTCGGCAACTTCAGTTGTCTGATCATGACAGTATCACTCACAGCAGTCCTTGCTCACTTGGCAGTGTATTCATCATGACTTGGCAGTCTTGTTTGTACTTGATGTTGGTGTTGCGAACGGTGCAGTTCAGCTATCTGGTGTCTTACTTGTTGTGTTTTGACTGCTAAAGATACAGATCGTTGTGTGAGATTCCTGGGGGGTTATCTTATCACCTGTATATCAATGTTACCAACACAGGCTCGTGTGTTACTGTATTGCTGTGAGGGTATGTCAGGGCCTGCTGCCAGTGACACTGGCTTGTGCAACAAATTTGAGCCTTGAACAGCGCGGACTTGGAAGCATCGAAGAAGAGTGTGGTGCTGCTTGAATAATGCTCTGGCATCACCCGCCGTGTGGGAGTGTGGGTATGAAGCTGCTTCAATTGCATTGCAGCTGTAATGAGAAGCACTTGAGCGCTTTGCAGCGCACCTGCAATAACACCCAGATTGTTTTTCCGCAGTTGTCAGGGTTCTTTCATCCTCATCATCATCTTTCTTGGCATGACAGTGGCGACACATTGTTGCTAGCCAGGGATGATCTTGGGATAACTTGTTAAAACAGTTGACGCACAGGTGCATCTATGGTGGCAGTGTTGTGTGCTTGCACCCAGTAGAGAACAAGTGTTTTGAATGTGTTGAGTCACAGACATGTTGAACACCTGGGTTACCAGCTGGTGATTGTCTGTAGGATTTGACATTGTTGCTATCAGAACGACATGTTTGTCTGGGAACGTGTGATGGAATGCTTTGACACTGCTGCTCCCGCAGCATCCAATGTTACTCCCACGCCAAGCAGTCGGGAGTCAGTGAGTGTACGTCAACTTGATTGTGCAGCGTGTTGCAGAAAACGGCTGAGTGTTGCTGCATACATGGAGCCGTTGATTATCAAAATGTCAGGATGTTGCAAGTTGATGGTGTCAGCAACCTCCAGTGGCCGCTGCAGGAGGCTCCTGTACTTAAGACCATCTTCAGTAACGTTGTGGGGTGGCACGTTGTGATCTGGTGGTATGTATATGCTTGCATCACTGTTTACTGCACCACCGCACCAAATCGGGGGTAAGTCGCTTGCGAAAGCTTCTTTGCTGTGCTTCTGAAGACGCGAATTCAAGCCTTCGCAGAGGCAGTGCGTGTAAAACAACACTTTCGCAGCGGGAATCCGGGCTACTAGGCATGGAAAAGGGCTTTGGATTAAAATCTGTTGCTTGCCTGAATGTATGCAAAGCCCTCTATTTGTTCGATGTGTTTGCGTGTAGTGTAGCGCTACACTACACTATCGAAAGCTCTCAATAATAGGGCCTGGCGCGGCAATTCGAGTCTTGCGCACCACGCAGATCACGCACCAATAGGAAGGAAATTGTTTTACTCCTTGCCTCTGGCCAGGGGCACCATGTACTCGCACACCGCCGATACAGGCGTCCACCGGCGCCAGGCTTGCCACCGCAAGAGCCTCTTGCCAGTGGCAAACCTGCATGTTTCACAGCACCAACTCCTCACACCAGCCTTTCAAAGGCAATCCTTTAAGTGGCTGCCGAATGCAATACAAAGCCGGCTGACTATACATCTCGCAGCATGTTCAACGTACTCGCCGAGTCGGTACCGGTACCGTGAGTTGCGATACTTTGCACGTTGCATGTTAACTGCTTTGCTGCCCTCCTTTATTTTTCACATTCACATCTGTTCGCAGACTGTGCTGCTGCGGCTACTGTGTCAGTCGCTGCTCACTGACCACGCCCCGGTAACCAGTGTGGCTTGCTACCTTGATGCAGGAGAGGCGCTTTTCAAGGGCGACTTTCGTGGCCTCAACATGTACCTGCCGACGGGCTTAGCAGCTGACTGCTCTGCTGGTTCTGATTGTTGAAAACCATCTTGCACGAGTGTTGCAAACGAGCCTGAACATGTGTTGATGTACTGCCAACTGTTGGGGCCGTATACCTGCCAGCAGCAGTGACAACAAGCACAGTAGCTCTCATAAAACAACACACTGCGAGATGTCTGTGCAGATTGATGCGAGCTTCAGATGACACCACTGGTGTGGCATACCACCGCACAAGTTGACATCATTCACTCACACTCAACATCATTCGTGCCAGTCCAGGATCATGCTGCTGCAGCAGCTGTCGTGTGTTGATGCCGCTGGTGACGTCTGTTCTGACAGTGGCTCCGAACCAGACCTGACTGCCCTCAGCCCAGTACTCTTCGGGGTTTGACATCATGTAGCAGTCTGTAGGACAGCAGCAGCAGGAGGCAACAGCAACAGCTATGAATCTGAATTACAATGAAACCGAGTGCAGGAAGGTGTGGGAAGTAAGCAGCAGTGCGGGCTTGCGCAGCATTGACGCATGACAATTCTTTGGTTGTTATATATTCAGCACATCCTGCACAGAGAGTGTTGGCAGCTTCAGGGAATGCAAACAAACCACAAGCTTTGATTCACTCTTCATGTCAAAGATAATTTGCTCTAAATTGAGCAGCAAATTCAGCAGCTTAGAGCTCAGTACCTGAGGCGTAGAGTTTCTTATCTTGAGCGTGCTTGAACAGCTTCTCTATCTGAATCTTCTGCTGGTTGTCAAACCCAAGGTTCATGACGGCATGAGCGAACTCATGTACCAGTATGCTTTCCTGATTGTACCGCCTGCAGCAACACACACAGACTGGTATCCTCTATGCACACTTCTAGGCAACAAGCACACTGTATCGACCAAGCCGGCTCATTGTCATCACAAACAACTCTCATCACGGTGAAACGCGCAACAGCCACCAATGTCAAGCGAAGCCACCATGCATGTCCCACACTGACCTACAAGCACCTGCAGATACAAGTACAGACAGCAGCCTGCTCCTGTAGTACTCACGTGTCATTCTGCATGAGTATGTTTTCTTCCCCACATGACGCAGTGGGCACTGCTGGTGTTGCTCCCAGGCCTCTTGCTGTTGTGTCAATGTCTCTGCCCCCCGCCTCAGCCTGCTGCTTCATGAAGTGATGGGCGGGAATGTCACTTGTCACCTGGACAAAGGAATTGATGTACAGCAGCAATCCTCTGATAGAATGGCTGTTCTTGCAGAACACTTTACATCCAGACAAGTGTGCTGTCATGTGCTGAGCAGTTGTTGCTTTGCTTCTGAAGACTGAATGGAAATCGACTACCTTCCACCCTTCACTGCCATAGGCCTCAATGCAAGTTGTGATCTACCCGCAGAGTATATTACAGGAAGCAGGCTACGTACCTGGTCGCAGCCAATGATCGCAAGCTTGCATCCTGCCTGCTGTACGCGCCTCAGCACATCAGGGTTGCAGGTTGCCAGCATGTGAGAGATGCAGGAGGAGCACTCGGAGACAGCAGCCTGGCTGACACAGTCGAAGGCCTGCATAATGACCACAAGGAGATAGGTGAGTGTATTGCCCAAAAGCACAACTATCTGTGCTTCTCAGTACTGTGGCAGGACACATGGTTGCTGCCGTGTGGCTTGGCAGGTATTGCAGCACTCCACATAACAACAAAAGATAGATGTTGATATCACATCTTGTTTGGTCTGTGAAGACAGCAAGACGCAGTGTGCTAGCTGTTTCAAGCGCTTGAGGTGAGGTTGTGTGCACACAGTGTGTTGCGCCTTAAGGCAGCTGTGCCAGTATGCTGCCACATGTTCAGCAGCAGGCAGCTCCAATGATGACACACCCACCATGATGGGGATGTCCTGCACAACACCCCGCTGCCTGTAATTACCCCACTCTGGCTTCATCCAGCTGGTGTCATGATCATCATCTCCAGATGTGTTGTTGCCGAGTGGCTTGACATGCAGGGTACCATTTGGCTGCACAGACAGGACAGCAGAATCACCTGCAGGGACATCGTGAGCGAGACCGGTGATCTCGAGCAGTAGCGCTGGCTTAGCATGACGCTGTGTGACCGCATGTTCATCATTAAGGGGATATCATTGCGACATGACTGAGCATCAAAGCAACATGATGGTTTGGACGGCACGTGGTTTGCTGCTCACCAAGGTAGTACAGGTCACCTCCACCAGCCACCCTCAGACACCACCCGTGCGTGCTGAAGCTGCCTGAGGCACAGAGGTTTTGAGTATGAATTTGACATGCACATCTGTTGAGTTCGCAACATAAGTCTGTCCACTTACTAAGAGGCAGCATCCCTCCTGGCTTGATAGTGCCATACTGCTGCAGCTCGCCATCGTACTTCACCCAGTGAGCTTGAACCTCCACGGGACCCTTGTTATATATTCGCAACACAATTGACTTGGTAACTCCGTCCCGCCATGTCGAAGCCCTCTTCCTTTTGCGCGTCTTTCTCAGGCATCGGCCCATTCTAGGTTGCTGAATGGCTTTGACAAGGTGCACCCATACTGAGTGCACACGATTGCGCAAAGGCATACACAAATATCAAACATCAAACCGCAAGTTCGCGCAATGTACTATGCGCTTGCTTGTATTTCGCGGGGAACAGCTAAGCATTCCCCTCCCACTCTTCCCGCTCGTGCTGTACGATCTTGTTGTACTCCTAAACCAACGTCGTAACATATTGTAAGTTGGAACACCACCAGATCCACATTCTCACCGCCAGGCAGCGGCTCAAGGTGTGCCAACCAGAGCCCTGGCTAGGACCCTCCAACTGTTACACTGGCACTGCTCAGCAATACTGCATGACTGTGGCCTACTGCACCCCTACTCGAATACCAGCGGCAGGGTTATGACCGTATCACCGCCTTCACACTTCGGGAACACAGCCTCTTTGAGGTGATCCCTTATCGTGTGCTGTACCGCCCCTCGTATCACACTACTGCTCATCAGCCCAGGACCCAACTCGTAGTCCGCTGCTGCTGCAGGAAGCGCCACCAACGTATCCGCCAAGAACCTTACGTCATCTACCGACCCTGTCTCGCCCGAGACCTGTATTTGCATGGTAATGGTACCCGACACCGAGGGCAGCGCCTGCAACTGGTCAAACATGGGGAGCAGGGCATCGTTCAGGTGCTGCAGGGCATCTTCCTCATCTAGAGGCCCATCAAAGAAGGGACTGGGCTCCGTGAACCAACCTGCAGGAGAACAAGCACTGAGGACCATTACGTCTCAACGGCTGACCATACAGCAACATGTAGGCCAGACAGAGGGGTCATGCTCTTGTCTTGTTAGCAGCACAACTGTTCCTGCAATGCAGTAGACTACTGCTACCTGCGACACACTGCAGACCACAGCTGATGATGCACCACAGGAAGACTCCTTCAAAGCTAGCAGGTCATGTAAGTTAACCTTCCAGCAGAACAACATTTCATGAACGGAACTCACCATGCAGAACCAGTCTCCCCTGCTGTGGGTCTCTGGTCCCGTGCACTGGTCTCACCCCATGAGGGAAGCGAGGGTCAAACACAGTCAACTACATACACAGCAGCACAACAACTTCATTGCATGCTTGTGACACACAAGATCATACACGGTTGTAGAACTTTTGGGGTAGTGCAATGCTGCATGTGAATTCAGATTACAAGACCCACATGCATCTCATTGAACGTGTGCATATCACATTGCGCCCGAGGAGCTGATCAACACATGTCAACCACACACATCTGCAGCCAAACACATCACGGGCACAGACATGTAAATGGACGTTCCAGTCACGCTGTAGAACCATTGTGCATAACCACTTTGTCACCATTCCAATGATCGTCGTCTGGGTACCTGGTTGAATCTTGGTTCCACCAGTGTCACCAGGTCCTGTAGCTCCAACCCCTTACCAGGCTGGAAGGATTGCCAGAAGTTACCCAACAGCTGGGGTTGAAGAATCATCGTCTCTCCTCCTGAAGCATGTATAAGGAAGGTTCTCACATGGTATGCTGCCTCAACGCAGATATACTACCGTAGCTCCCGCTAGTAGCTGCAGCTTACCAACTTCTGAGGAGAACGAAGTGAAAGTGCTGCTTGCTGAGAGCAAGCAAGCTTGTGCAACTGTCAGCAGCAGCAGCGGTGGTGGTAAGCTGTACTATGTGGTAAGCTGTACTATGTACCTGTGAAAGGTCTTCCGTCCCAGTGAGTGAGTGACAGCACGAAGGCGAATGGTCCGTGGAAGCTGTCACAGTGCAGCTCCTGCACACAGCCGTCAACGTAGTAGCTCATCCACACAGGACTGATGGCTCGGCAACCCTGCAGGAACAGGAAGAGGCAGATGAACAGACAAGGCGGTGAAGAGACAGATTGCATTGCATTTGAAACCAGCTGAATGGAGTCTCTGGGTCAGACTGGGGGATTTAAGTTAAAACGTATGCTGCTCAATCCGTTTGCTGCAGTGTTATGTTGAGAGCAAAGTTGTCTCATTTGTGTCACTGAACTCACCAGCTGCTTCTCCCCGTACTCTAGCAGTGCATCAACAAGCTGTTCATTCAGATCTGAGGGAAAGTAAGCGGAAGCCTGTGAACATTGAAACACAAGTTTGACGCATGAGAACAGCAACTCCCTGGACAGACATGTATCTGTTGAGACACCTGCACTGCTTGCTTGTGCGCGTGAAGGACGCCTGCTGGATGCTACATGAAGCATGAATCACAGTCTTCATGGTTTTCAGCCGAGTGGTCGTAACAGGCAGCGTAACTGTTATCTTCTCTGCTGCCGCCATGGCAGTAGAGATCAATCAGCAGGTGGTGCCCTTGTTATGAGCCACCTGTGTGCGGTGCAGTGTGTACTGGTTGGGCACGTGCCAGTAGTCCCACATGAACCTCTCCTGCAGGGTGTGGCGGGGGTCCTGGAACCTGAGGGGTCGGGTCAGCATGGGTACAGACAGACGAGAACAGAGTGGTGTGCAGCGGCAAGCTAGTGGGGTCGTGTAGACCAAGCACGGTGAGAGACAATGTGGGCTAATAAGTGTGTACCTTGGTTACAAGTTGCAACCCATACTTATAATCTTGATGGATTGCAGCAAGTCTTCTTCTATCATACAGACGAAGCCTTGAGCACATGTATAAGCTCGAAGACATGCGCCTGAAGCCTGTCATGGCACATTCTCCTCATCTGTTGTGAGACATCTGGATCACCTGTCGTCAAACACCTGACGTAGCTGTCTTGATACTGGTGAGAAGTTTGGCACAGTGATGATATGCTGTGCTTGGTGAAGCTCTGACAGATCACCATCGGCATCTTCAGCATCCCCTTCGTCAGTGCTGACTTGATCTACGTTTCAGCAGCAGTAGTAGCAGCAGCGGTTGGGGGCACACACAGACAGCGGCCATCAGCGACACTTGCAGCAACCAACAAGCCTTTGATATCCACCAATAACGCAAATCAAAATACTATGGCAGTATGCAGCATACCGTGTCTCTGCTTGTGTCGTCCTTGGTTCTGCTGCTGCTGCCGCTGCTGCTGCTGCTTTCTGCGTGCTTTCTGTGCTGCCGCTCTATACGTCTTCCCAGCAAAACCTGCCTTGACAACTACATTACTTCTGCGAGGGATACAGACGCTTCCGAAGCCACCCAGATCGTGTAACGTGGGGGTGCTGCTGATGCTCCCGCGCGGAATGATGCACCTCATGTTGATGGTACTGTCGTGAGTAGTTGCAGCGTGAGTTCATAAGCGTATTACGTAACTTCATGGCTGCGAAAGAGGGCTGCTAGACGCGTTTCCTGCAGTCGGGTTGATTGAGACCCGGGCCGTATGCCGAACACTGCGCTGCAACCAGCAGGCAGTTTGAATCAACAACAGTGCAATCGCTGCATTCTCTCATATAGCAATGGGAAGGGTGCGATATGCTTGGACCCCTCTGATCCACTGCACGCCTGCATCAGTCAACATTGGTTGACTGTCAGGTGATGGAGACATAGCTACCACCCTTTCCCCGCATCTGACAACAATGAACCACCTCCCATGGCGCCACCTATACAAATCAGTCCACTTGATACATGTTTGAGCAATATATGCGTCACCAGCAGCTGCAGCGCTCCTTCCACTACTCCCCAGCCATGAGCTTTCTATGCAAGTCCATCAGCTTCACCACCTCAGGCAGCAAATCAAGCTCACCACCAACAATATCAGCAGGGAGTAAGCTCACAGTATAGTCAGCTTTGTCTGGTGCATGGTCCACAACAGCAGTTGTAACCAGTCCTGATGGCGTGTTGTTGCTTCCGCAAAACTGGTTGTTTGAGGAGCTCTGTGATGGCATGTCACCTGCATCTGCTCTACCTTTCTCATGATGAAAAGCTGCCAACTGCTGCAACTGCTCAGCAGAATGCCCTGTCACAGCAGCACTGTCTGCTGCTGATGTGATGCTACCAGCAGTACTGTGCTTGCTACCGCAATCATGTGATGATGAAGACTGCTGATTGTGAGAGAGTACCAGTAGCCCCTGGGACTGGCGGCCATGACCAGTCTCAGCTTCGTGGGCCACTGTCTCTCCTGCTGTCCTCCACTGCTGCCATCTGTGACTTTGCATCTGTTGCTCCAGATCCTGTACTTGCTGATGATACTGCTCCTCTAGCTGGTGCAAAGTGAAGACAGCTGCTTGTTGAGCCTGCTGAGCTGCAACAGCTGTGAGGTGCTCCAAGTGTAGCTGCTGCTTCATCAAGGCAAGCTCCTCCTGGGCACAACACAAACATCACGACACACCAGTAACTTGAAGCTGCGTGTTTGTTGCAGAGCCAAGGTAAGGTGGGTTGTTGGTCCCACGAGTTAGGTGCTGTGCCTGATTGGCGGCACAACGAGACTTTGATCATGTTCTCATCACGTCCGAGTGATCATCAAGCTCCACACAACCCACCTCCTGCAGTCTCATCTTCTGCTGCAAAGCCTCCAACTGCTCCCGGGCCTCATCTCGCTCGCTGTGCATTGCTGCCAGCTCATCACCTGTTCGTAAGGACGTCGTGGCTCCGGCGACAACGGATTGATCACCAGCACTGACTGATGCTGCTACACTGCTTGATGCACATTGCAACAAGCCGTCTTTGCCCGCCTCAAGATTCCCACTATCTTGGTTGCCTCCCTGAGAGCCCTTTCCCCCAGAACTCAATTCACAGTCAGACACCGAAGCAGCGCTGGGTGTGTCGGCAGCCCTTGGTAGTGCTGATGCTGCAGTTGCAAGTACGTGAGGAGCTGTTGCTGCGGCTGGTACTGCAGCTTGTGCCTGCAGTGTTAGCAGCTCATCTGCAAGGGTCTTCTGAGCCTGCCTGGCATCCTGCAGCAATGACAACAAGCAATCATTGAAAGTTGTGATCACGCCAAACCCCTAGAATGTTCACTGTAACAGTTGGCTGCATATGCAGGAAGTACCCCGACACTATTTCGTGACCGGGACCTGACACTTGCAGAGGATGATCACCAGAGCCCGATTGACAATGACCTTGCCAGTCTCATCACCTGCAGCAAGCTGTGCAGATGCTGTAACTCCTGGGCATACAACTCGTCTTTTCTCTCAAGCGCTGCAGTCAAATCAGTATGTGCACTATCCCTAGCAGCAGTAGTCAGCTTCATGTGCAGCTTACACTCCTGCAGCTCAGACTGCAAAACTGCGGCCTCCGCTTTGTGCTGAATCAGGGACACCTGCTGCTGCTGCAGTCGCCGCTGCTGGTCTAACAACTGCTGGCGAAGAACATGGATGACTTGCTCTGCAGAGTCCAGCGCAGGGAATAGCATCACTCACGGCATTAAGGAGGTTGTTTGCACCTAAGTTGTTGATGTAAGCTTTGCAGGGCAATTGTGCAGTGTGTGTCCAGCTACAAACCTCCTGCCATGAGGTGGTCACATCACAGCAGACATGTTGCTACCATGGTCTCACCTGCTTGCTGCACCTGTTTGCCTGTCTGTTGAGCTGCTTCCACAGCCCTGTTGCCACCTTGTCTGGCTCGCACTAGCCTCCGCTCTAGAACTGCTACACTCTGCTGGGCTGCCTGTGCCTGCTGTGCTGCAGTAGATGCAGCCTGTTGAGCTGACAAGAGCCTTGTCTGCATCGTGCTAGAGTCTTGTGCTGCAGCAGCATGCTGCTTGCTAAGTTGCACAAACCTGGCATTGAGGGCCTACAGAGGGAGGAAGAACACTGAGCGCATGTTATCTGACCTCCCTGTCAACCTTCCAAACTTGGCTCCACGCCCTTGCTTGGAGAATCACGGTATATCTATATGCAGTCTGCAGATGTTAGCCTGTTGGCCTGCTCATCCTGCCTGAGCTGCAGCAGTGTTCAGGGTCATCAGCTCATGTCCAATCTGTGTGCCTTTTGGCAGCATGCTCACCTGTAACTGCCTTTTCCTTTCCTGCAGCTCTGTCCTGCCGCTAACTACCTTAGCATACATCTGTGCGCTCCTTTGTCTGCTGTGCACCAGCTGCGTCTGACTGTCAAGGCATTGCTGCTGCAGCTGCAGTCCTCGTGTAACAGCAGGACACTCCAGCAGGTGTACATCAGGTACTGGGCCAGCAGGACCAACTCCACCAATGACAACAAACTTCTGACCCAGACATGTGAGGCTGTGCAGGGCACGAGGGACTGGTAGCTCAGAGGCGGGAACTGCAGGACATGACCCATGCATAGCTAAGGACTGTGTACTTGAGTTGGTCCAGCGTGGCCGGACTGAGTAGGCCAATGAACCATGCAGAACGTGCCAGCAAGTGGCTTGAGCAAGCGATGGCAGCTGCAGGGTGACATGCCTCGATATACTTGACATGAAGTTGTTCATGTATGTCACATGAAGCTTGTACAGTGCCAGTCCAATGCATCCAGTAGCTCTCAGTACCTGTGACATCCACCATCAGCCACCTGTTGCTGTGTGTGTCAAACACCCAGGTGTCATGCAGGAGCTGCTGACTGCCAGAGTATCCACCATGCAGCAGCAGGTAGCGGTTGTCAACCAGCTCCAGTGCAGCGGCGCGGCGACCCGCAGGATGCACACCATCCTGTTAGCAGACAGCCACAGCGAAAGAGCAGACAGTGGTCTCCTGCAAAGGCTGCTGCAAGCTGGACAGTAGAAGTGCTGGCCGATAGGCAGACCTCAGAGTTGTGACACCCGCCTGCTATCACAGGAGCAGTTGGTCGCCCTGCTGTTGAGCTGTGCTGTGAGCTACATTTATCAAGCTGTCTGGGACAACAGCATCATCACTGCAGCTGTGCCACTTACCCTCAATCCTGCCTGCTGCCACTGCCATCTGTCCATATCCAAACACCACAAGTCATCAAGGTGATGACCATCAGAACTCAGACCTCCATATATGAACAAGGAGTTGTCAAGAACGACAGCAGCATGGCTGCGCCTCGCACACGGGACATCTTCTCCTGCAGGAACAGCATCATACACTGCTCAACCCCAAACGTGAGAGAGTTAAGCGTCAAGTTACCATGTTTAGGGACTTGTGCAGTAGCCAGCAGACATTGTCAGAAAAAGCAAGCACAGAAGCAGAGCACCCATAGGGACATGTGCACACGCATGGCTATGTACATGCGTGCTGCTATCAGCTAGGGGCTCTTTCACAGCTGACCTGTTGCGTCAGGTTGCCACCACTCCATGTGATCCTGATGAAACAGCCACACATCATTCAGGCAGCCCTGTCTGTTGGTCCAACCTCCAAACAACACAAGACTGCGTCCTGCTGCATAATAGCACATACTGTGGTGGCAGCGTCCGATCGGACCTGGGTTGCGTGGCTGCAAGAGACTCCACTTGGCAACCCAGCCTTGACACCAATCATTGACGCCTGGGTGGGTAGCAGGTGATGTTGATTGTTTCCTGGAAACAGAGTCTCTTTGAGTGCCTGCGTGCACTTCTCTGTGCTCCAGCACACACAGCTGTAAGTGGATGGCATCCAGCTTGCCATCAAAGCCCCCTGATACCACAAATTGATTCTGACCACATGCACAAGCTGCAAAGTCCCTGACAGCTTGGGGCAGCTGCTCATCTCCTGCAGTACCAGAGTGCTCATTACTGACAAAGCTGCAAGTTGGACTGCTGTCATGTACCTGCTGTGCACCCTCACTAGCTTTGACTTCACTGCTATCTGCACCACTGTAGGGCACTGGCATGACAGTAATCCTGCAGTCGTGGCCCCCCGGTGTCTCCTGCAGGATAACCATGCTGAGGTCTGTCAACCAGGAGTCTCCACAAACTCCACCATACACCAGCAGCACATCCAACTGCAGTCCCGCATGATGCCCTGCTGTTTGAATGTTAGAGGCACGGGCCCACTGATCTACTGGCTGCTGTAGTGCTGGCAAGCAGAACACTGCATGTCTGGCCCTGGGCTGTAAGCTGGGGACATCCAGGTCAAAGGGCAGTGAGCGCCAACGTAATGCTGGCATAAATTGCAGGCCTACACAGCAACAAGGTAGAAGTCAGCAGACGGAGAATTATGCTGGCGAGCCTTCTGGAAAAAAGCATGAGAGCATGACTGAATCTGTACAGGCCTATTCTGCTGAAGGTGTGCCTTTCAGGCCTGCTGTCATCTCCTGCCTACTGCTGCTATGGGCTTTGCCAACGCTGTTTCATGCATGGTTCCGGGGAACCAGCAAACTTATCAGGTGCAGATCAATGTCACATAACTGCAGCGGTGCAACAAACAGAGCATGCCACATACCTAACAAAGCCCCAGCAGACGCAGCCGCAACCTGTTGCTGCAGTTGCTGGTTGTGTGACACAAGGAGCTGCAGCTGCTCCTTCGCAGAAGCTGCCTGTGCTTCTGCACTTGTACAGCGCGCCTCTTGCTGGGCAAGTGTATCCTGTGCAGTAGGAGTCCATGTGCATGAGCAACCTGTGAGCCCACCTCAGTTCATCCACATACACCCAATCAGACTTCACAGCTCAGGACACTTGGAAGGTGTGATTACAGGTCTCTCAGGAGCCACATGAAAGCTGAGTCGGTTTCTTGCGGCCCTTCACCTAGACATGATATCTTGACAGAAGGCAACACTCACATGTGCGTTGCTGGCCCTGGCTGCGGCAGTTAACCTGGCAGCTCTTGCTGAGCATCTCCACCACACTGAGAAACATCTGCACAACATCTGCAATGCTTGGCGCCCTGCTCGGGCCTGCAACAATCTTCTGTTCCTGGCCTTCCTGGTAGCTACCGTCCTCCAAGCCCGCAATCTGCGATACAAACCCATCTGCTGCAGCTCCCACCGAGCTTTACCCTCCTGTGTATGCTGCAAGAAACCCTGCAATCCCCACCACTTCTGCAGCTGGACACCTACAGGTGTTAACCTCTCCTCAATCTGCTTCAGACGCTTGCTGACAGAAGGTAACTGGGCCCATACCCGCCACACTCGCTGGAGTAGAACTTGCTGATACCTGTGCTGCAGGTAACCGCACTGAACCTTCTGAAGGATGTACTGTTGCCACTGCTCCAGTGCCGTGCGCAGCACAATGTGTTCTGGTGGCTGACCCTGAGGCCCCGACGGGTGTTGACTGTGCACAGAGTTGGGCTTACCATCTGTAGCAACTTGCAGCCATGCCTGCATACATAACGCTGGTCACTTGTTGGTTAGAGTGATCAATCAACCAAGTATGCAATAGTCAACGACATCTTGCCTGCTTGTCTGCGTGTTGTTGTCAACCTGCGGCTGATGTTGCAGGAACAGTGATGCTTGAAACTTCAACTAGGTGGGACACATCACATCTGGCACTTGCAGCATGCATGGCGCAGTCAAGTCCAACAGGATCATGCAAGTGCATCTTGCTCACTTGTAGTGCCTCTCTGCTGCATCGCTTGAGCAGCCTTTCAGCCATGTCATGGGCCTTGACTTGTTTCACCAGGAGGACCCCCCACCACCTGCTCAGGCTGATATTCAACAGCCTGTGTCTGTACCACCATTGGGCTCGTGTGACCTGGTGTGACACTCGCTGCTTATGCTGCATCCTAGACACCCAGTCAACCAGTATGTGTTTCAAGCGCAAGTGCTGCACCTTCTGTATCTTGTGCTGTACAGCCGCCACAGCATACACATGGTCCTGCCAGGCATGCAGGACACGAGCCTGCTGGTGCTGGACCTGATGCTTGTTCTCTCTGCAGCGCACACAAACATGCAGCCCCTCTTGTGTATAATATGCAGTGTACTCAACAGTAGTGGCGCCACTATTGCTGAGTTAACCACCGAGACAGGCTGATACTGCTTGACATGAGCATACACAGGGTAGCTTTGACCAAAGGCAAAGTTGGCAGTCTCATCGATACCTCGTCAAAAGCATCTGTGCCTGCCACGCTCTCAAGTGATTCCGCAGAAGTTGTGACTGTGCCTGTTGCAACCCCAGGCGATGCTGCTTTCGTTGCTTGGTCAGGTTGACCCATGCTTTGCTGCATGATGCCAACAGGCTCTTATGTCGCTGTTGCAAGTGCTGCTCAGCAAGCTGCTGTTGTATGAAGTCGATCTTGGCGGTTGCTGCCTCCTGCACCAGTCACAACAGGTGCTGGCTTGCAGCATAGACATGTGCTGTTTTGCTCCTCCGCACCTGCTGCAGTGTGAATGGCCAGAGCTGGCTTTCTTCGGATGACCACGCTATTTATCTACCATACAAGAACAGGTTACAGACCGCCGAAGCTATGCTTATGAATGAATGACTGACGATACTGTCGGGTGATTGGCAACACACCTCGGCCTTTCGAAGCTTTTGTGCATAATCAGCCTCTGCCTGTGTGAACCGCTGTCTGCTTTGGTCAACCATGTCCTTGCTGTACTGAAGCTCCTGACACAACTCTGACATCCTGTGCTGCATTGCCAGTACAGCTCTGCTGTGTGTACGATCCATGTTGCTGCATGGTAGCAGTGAAGCATTCCTGGATTGGAGTATGGCACCAACCACCTCGTGGCTAGGGCTGTTCAATACACTCAACGTATGACTGATTTGGTTTTCCTGCGATGGCATCTGTGTCTGCTCACATACTTGCACCGGTTTCAGCATCTCCCGCCTTGCTGCAAGTGCTGCGCATGCGGCCCTGGCTCCTGCCGTTTCCATCCAACGGCTGCAATTGACGCGAGAGGTAGCTGCTGAGGTTGCTGATAGCCCATCGTAGAGCTTCACAGGTGACCGTAGCCCCAGGATGCAGCTTTTGCTGCTCAAGGTCGAATCCAGAGTTACATGACCAGCTTCCTTTTCCATGGAATGTCTCGCCCAACGATACTACAATCATACCTTGACCCAAACAACATGAAGATTGCGCAACATCACTGAAGACTGTCAGCTTACAAGCAGAGAGTTCTCTGTCTCAACTCCATCAAGCGTCAACGGTCCTTGACAAGGGCAGCATTGCATGGTGATGAACTCAGGTCAGCAAGAGGTGTAATAGGGTTGCACCAAACGATGTAGGGCATGCTGCCTCTGGGCTTGAGCCCGAAGGCAGCATCCAGATGTGACAGCTGCACGTCCGTGTGTGCCACTTGGACCTAGTAGTTTGATGTTCGATAGTACTCAGTTTTGCAACCCCTTGCTGTGAAAACTGCCTTGCATGCATAGTATCTTTAGCTGTATTGCATACAGAACATCTCATGGCTTGGACCACATGCACGTTGGACGCTATGCCAAAGTCTCATTGGTGCATCAGCTGCAACTCTCTGCGATAAGTAGTGATCCAAGCAAGCGTAGTACAACAATGAGATCATGACGGAGACAAGGCGGCAGATTCTGCAAGCCATCAGACACCAGGCAAAGTTGAGACAGCAGGACAGGGAGCTCCAAGCTCACGTCCATGTCTGGAGCCCACAGCAGTGGTGGGAGGCTTTTCAGTTCTTGGTAAGGTGTCAGACTGTTTGCCA
>JARWLF010000611.1:0-14486 GCA_029853055.1 Scenedesmus sp. KT-U
GATGCGTCGACCGGCGTCGCCTCGGGCACGCCCGATGTCCAAGGGTCGACATCTTTCGAGATCGTCGGCTCTTATCTCGGCACCGACGGCCAGCGGGTCTACACGCTCGATGTCGGGGGCGTCATCATCAACGTGACGCAGATCTCGGCGGGTGGCGAGCACACCTGCGCCCTCACCACGACGGGCGGGGTCAAGTGCTGGGGACGGGGTATCGAAGGCCAGCTCGGCAACAACTCAACCTCGAACAGGCCCGTCCCCGTCGACGTCTCGGACCTGACGAGCGGAGTAGCGTCGATCTCGGCGGGCGACGCTCACACCTGCGCCGTCACCACGACGGGCGGCGCCAAGTGCTGGGGATTCGGCGGCAACGGCCGGCTCGGCAACAACTCCACCTCGAACAGTCTCGTCCCCGTCGACGTCTCGACCCTGACGAGCGGAGTAGCGTCGATCTCAGCGGGGTGGAGTCACACCTGCGCCGTCACCACGACGGGCGGCGCCAAATGCTGGGGCTTTGGTAGCAACGGCCGCCTCGGTAACAACTCAACCTCAGACAGGCTTGTTCCCGTCGACGTCTCGACCCTGACGAGCGGAGTGGCGTCGATCTCGGCGGGCAATAGTCATACCTGCGCCGTAACCACGACGGGTGGCGCCAAGTGCTGGGGATCGGGCGTCAACGGTCGCCTCGGCAACAACTCCACCTCGAACAGCTCCGTCCCCGTCGACGTCTCGACCCTGACGAGCGGAGTGGCATCGATCTCGGCGGGATGGGAACACACTTGCGCCCTCACCACGATGGGCGGCGCCAAGTGCTGGGGATTTGGCGGCAACGGCCGGCTCGGCAACAACTCCACATCGGACAGTCTCGTCCCCGTCGACGTCTCGGGCCTGACGAGCGGCGTGACGTCGACCTCGGCAGGCATTGTCCACACCTGCGCCGTCACCACGACGGGTGGCGCCAAGTGCTGGGGAAATAACAACTTCGGCCAGCTCGGCAACAATGCCGCCCCTGAAAGCCTCATCCCCGTCGACGTTCTTTTCTGACCTGATGGCTTGATCGGCTGGGAGCCGGTCTGCATACTTGAAAGCCGCGTTGGGTGGCTTCGACACAAAAACCGTCAACCGAAGGGTTGGCGGTTCTTGTTTATCCCGCGTCCGGCATCGAATCGAAGCAGCCGAGGCATTTCCGCACTTCATTCCGGACGGCCCAATTTTCGACGCTGTGGCTCGACGCTTCGTATCCTGGCCTCGACCTCTCCGGCGATCCGCGCAACGACGCTCTCTCGTCGCTGCGGATCGATGTCCGCCGGCGCTTCACGTAACTCCGCGCGGCTGGTGGCTTCGGAACCTTGCAGCGAGCGCATCGAACTCGGCTGACAGCAGGCCTTCCTCCCCACCACGGCGGCGTGCAGAATAACCTTTGCCGAAGCGGCCGACAAGGCACCAACCGTCAACGCTGACACTGCCAAATCGAATGTAAAGCAATCGCGATATCAACGCACCCCTTTCTCTGAAAACTTCTTATACAGCGCTCCCTGCGCAAGATCGTTGAAGCGCATGTTCTCTTCGGCCACCTCCTTTAGCGCCGGCTCGACTCGCTTTCCCTTCTGTTCCATCCAATGAAGAACTGCAGCCAGTCGGAATATGAGTTGACTTCCCTCCTGAACCGGAAGCGGGAAATCAACATCCTGTCCCCGTAGCTTGGCAATATACTGCCACGACGTATTCATAAATTGGGCAACTTCCGTCATGCCCACGTAATCTGGGGCTACTTCAATAAGCTCTGCGTCAGGGAGAACAGTGCGAATGTCACGCAACGCACTCTCTCTCGCCTCTTTAGCCGATCCAGCCATCCGCACGAACTCTAAAGCGAGGCGTCCACTCGAACCCACGCCGATCAACGCGTCGTCGCAGCCTGCAGTGCCCAGGCGTTCGATGAGGTCATCGAGATCCGCGGCGGCTTCACGAACACGGAACTTCAAGGTGAAGGTATATTCCCGCATGGTCTCCTCCCGCTATCGCTTATCCTTGAGCCTCTCAGCGTCGACGATTCTTTTGTTCTGCTTCGCATAGTCTCCTAGGTTCCGAGGCGTACACCATATCGACGCAGCACAGAACTCACCGCATCGACACTCTCTGGTGTTGTAAGGACAGAGAAGCCGCCCGTAGATACTTCCCTCGCCCTCCTCGACCCTCCAGCCATGATGTCCAGCATAACGAAGCGCCGCCTCCACGTCTTTCTTCTGGTGCCTCGCTCGTGTTGGACTTGGTTGTAAAGTGTCAACCCACCGGCGCTCTGCTGCGCAAGCAGCTGGAAGCGGAGCCGCATCGGGGTGCGGGCGACGACGCCTGCATGTTGGGCCCGCAACGGCGACAATGTAACCGTCGAGCGGATCGGCAGCTTCATAGCCGAGTTCAGGCATGGGGCTGCACAGGCGCGCTCGAGGCCTCAGATCAGCATCGAGGAGGCGTTCGCCCTCGCTCATTCCGCTGATTGGTATCTTCGCAGGCTTTCTGCCACAGCAAGAGCGTCCAAGGGTATCACCTGGTCGGGGAAAAGGCGGCATATCTCTGCGGCAGCGCGCGCGCCCTCATCTCCAAGCCGCATCGCCGTTTGGCTTCGATGAGGAATAAGCGCCTGGAAGACGATGAATGCCGCGGGCGCAAGTGCGCAGACTGGCACGAGGCTAGCGTCACGTCCGATCACGATCGTCTCAGGCATCTGGCGCGAGAAAGCGTCGCCCAACGCGCCGAGAACCTCACGGTCAACATGTGCCTGCTCCAGCCGGCACTGTAGCGATAGCGTCGAGAACACCTCGGCTATGACTTGGCCATCGACTGCCACGACGCACAGGCCGGCATCCGCCTCGGTTACGTCCAGACGCGACCGCCGCGGCGCCCACGGCAGGTTCGCCAGGAGCTCCATCGCGTCGGTCGAGAAAGAGTCCGTCGCCATCACAAAGCGGAGCGGCCCATCGTTCTGGATCAATCTCGGAGGTAGAAGAACGCCCGCGTTACGCTCGAAGGCACAGAGTGCCTCGACGCTCGCCACAGCGAGGCCGTGTTTCTCGTCGAACGCCGATGCGACCCAAAGGCTCCTCAAGAGGAACGCCGTTTGCGGCGGTACGCGTCCGAGTCGGAGCGCTCTCGCGATCGTGCCAGCGGTATCGACTTTGGTCTGCAGGGCACGCAGCTCCGATAGAATGTCTTCACGCTTTGCCATGAACTCTTTGTAGGTGCGCTCCGTCTCGGCGGAACGCGGCCCGAGAGAGCGAGCCACCTTCTTGCCGGTTGCAGGATCCGGCCAATAACGACTCAGATACTCGCGCCCGGACACCATCTTCCACTGCATGCCACCAGTCACGCCCTCTCGAGCGCGCAGCAGCGCGCCGTAACGTGCCCAAAGGGCATCGACGGCTTTGAGGTGCTCGAGTTGAGCGTCGCCTAGAAGCGTGACTGACAGCATCACTGATATCCAAAAGGCCAAGCCTACCCTCTATAAGCCGCTTCTGGTATCAGCGTCAACGCGATCGCCGCCCCTCACGATAGCGCCGCCGGCTATGAGCCCCGATAAGATGGATTATCGCCCAAAGGCACATCGCTGACGGACGCGTAAACAGCTCTCATGATGATTCAGCCCGCATCCTGGAACACGGCAGCGACGCTTTCCAGATCGTGCGCCGCGCGGCGACGTCCGGGCGAGCCTGCTCGGCGGCGCGCACGGTTTTTTTGAAGGACAGGCCGAGCTGGTCGAGCGCGGTCCACATCCCAGCGCTGCTCAGCCGGACGCCGTGCGCGCTCTCGACCCAGGCCTGCAGCTTCGCAAGCGTCAGATCGGAGGTTCGCCGTCACGTACGCCGCCAACGCCGCTTCCTGCACGGGCGTGAGCTTTCGAGGCCGATATCCGCGCCACGTGCTCGCGTCGGTCTCCCCGGTTCGTCGTCGACGCAAGAGTGTCTTGTAGACGTAGGAGATGCTCACCCGAAACACGGGCGCGATCGCACGCACCGCCGTCCCGGCGTCCACCGCCGCAAGAACCCGCAATCTCAAGTCCTCGGAACAGCTCCACCCCGAACCCAGGTCATCGCCCCCCGAATCATTGGAAGGGCAGCGAATCACGAAACCCTCGTGCCAGGAACCCCTAAGGCTCGATTCCGCTCAAAGCGAGAGTGCTCTAGCGTTCATCCCGAGCCTCGACATAGTTAGGCCTATGAGCCGAGCATATCTGTCAGGCGTCGCAGCATCGTCTCGTATTCATCTTTGAGGGAGGCGATAATTTTGGCAGCTGACGCGTCGATTTGGTCGACTGCTATCTCGATCACGACAATGTCTGAGATATCGACTTTCGGATAGGTCGTTCCAATGCCGACATTCCTGACATATTCTGCAAATTCGGGAAGGTTTGCGCGAAGCAGCGCAATTACATCGCCAGCCTTAATATTGCTTCCTGATTTAGGCCGCAGGACCATGAAGCCATTGGCAGTTGCCAACGCAGCTTCTCTCGCAACTGTCATCTGACCAAGGTATGTGCGCACTTTGGAAATCAACAGGTCGCCCGCCTTTACCGGTATAGCGGAATGATCGCCCTCCTTTTCCTTGATTTCATACCAAGAGGTTATCCGATCCACATCTCCTATTTCGATGTACGGTAGATCGCTGTTATCTTCTTGTCTTTTTACAGATTCTGAAACAACGTCGAAAATGTCACTCAGTCGACGGTATTCACCACCGACACCAATCCGAATTGCTGTCCGCTGACAAAGATAGAGGACTTTCTCCGGGTGAGTTCCAGGGTAATAAAGATCGATCGTTGGCACACACTGCGCGTTGTTGTGTGAAGGCATCTGCCCGCAACGATGAGCGCAGTACGCACGGATCGCCTCAGGAAGATCGCTGCCAGGCACAGGTGCCCTCTTATCATCAAGACTGTAACCATCATTTTCAATCTTGAAGACAAGTGTGTGGGCGATGATTTTCGTCGTCAACACGACGACGCACGTTTTCGTGTCAGTGTACTTCTTGAACACGCCATAAGGCAGTGTAAAGATTGCTTCTATGTGCTCCGCTATGCTCTGTGGAATGCTTCCCCCCGTCATGACTCCATATGGCATAACCGCAACCAAGCGTCGCTCCCGGCCATCCTTGTCTGCAAGATCGAGTAAATGGTCGAAGCTGCGTGTCACGAACTGCCATTCCGGAATATCCACCCCGTAAGGCGGGTTCATCAGCACGTACCGAACCCGATCGAAGTCTTTCAAGTCGACATCAAAAAAGTCGCCTTGCACAAGGTTTGAATGGCCATCGCCAAGTGCGAGCAAAGACGCTTTCGCAGCCTTCACATTCCATGGCTGAAGCTCAACTCCGAATATCGTGTCACGACGGAGTGTTGAGGTTACTTGTCCATCGACTTTCCGTACAATGTGCTTGAAAGCTGCCGTGAGAAAACCACCTGTCCCAAACGTCGGATCAAGGATCCCATCCCCATGCTCAGGGTCCACAATTTCAACACAAAAATTTACAATATGTCTTGGAGTAAAAAATTCGCCAAGTTCCTTGGTGATACCACCACCACGATTGCCGTGAGAGAATTCCTCGACGATCTTACCCCTGAAGTCCATATCAAGGTAATTGATACGTACTGGTGAACTAAGAAGCGCAGAGAATACCCTCCGCATCTCAGATACCTTTCCAACTTTTTCGCTCTTTAAGGCAGCACTCACGTATTCCGGGTTAATCACCTGCTTCTTCTCGAACAGCATCGTAGGATCAAGGTATGGGAAAACTTCCGGAATGACTCTCTCGCGCAGCACACCGTTGGCAAAATCAATTTTTGCCTGCAATGATCTCTCTGCGTCTTTGAGCGGAGAAAAGTCGTAGTCTAAGCCGCGAGTTTCAGCTTCATCGATAATCTCCTTTATCAAAAACAGGGATGAGGCAAGGTCAATACGGGCAGAGCCAGCTACGCCAGCACTTCGGAGCTTATTATTAAGATTCCTAACAACCTTTAGAAGGTTGTCTCTGGCATCCTCGTTGGCCTGCTCTGGCTCCGACATCTCTGACAAAGCGCTTCGCAGTCGCCACGGCTCACTGATGAGCCTATTCAATGCCTCTACGGTTCGTATCGCTTTTCCGTCGACCTTAACCAGATTCCCGGTAAATGGATGATGGAACGACAGTTTCGTGCCGGCCAGAGCAATGACAAAGAGCTTAGACTTGTAGAGCGGCAGAAGAACGTCGGCATAAGCAAATGCCTCATTCATCGCCTGACCAAGGGCAGCTTCATCCCCCTTAGCTTCGTATACGAAGCATAAATCCTTGACCGAAAAGATTCCGTCTGGAATTCCAGGCCCATGACCGACTCGATTTTTACTGGCAGATGCCAAGGCCTGGCGAACCGGCTTTGGATATTCCGTCTGCTTGTACCAAGCTCGTACATCGTGATCCGGGTAGGCGCTGTCAAGAAGTGCAATGAAAGACGGGATAAATGCTACTTCGGCAGCCTTCTCGGACATGTTGTTTCTCCTTATGTGTTCGCAAATATAGTAGATAAAATAGCTGACGTATTCGCGCGTCTCTCACAGACTGATCTTTTATGGTCCTCTCGATATAGGGGTGCAGTTCTGAAGCATTCGCGTTAACCCTGTTCGGAGCTGCCGCTCTCACGTAGTTCAAGCATTCGTCCGGCGCGATAAAGTCGCCTACTCGAACCGATTGCCGCGCAGAGGCCGCCGTCGGTGCGCTCGGCCGTCTAAGTCAGGTTCGCGAAAGCGCTCTCGACTGGACTGAAGTCAAGGCTGCAGGGCCGCTTCGATCAGATCAAGCGCCACGACACGACCACGCTGTTCGCCGCACTCACCGCGCTGCACGTCCTCGATGACACTGTGATCGATCGCTGCACGCAGCGCCACCAGAACCAGGAGCGCCGCGACCGCCCAGCATGCACCCTCTGATGTGTAAGGTGGCGTACCAAAAGCTCGATCGACGAGGCGTCAACTCTTTTGCCGACTCGGTAAGGACAGTTATCGGCGCAGGCGGGGCGAAGCCAAAAATGACACGCTGTCTATTCAACACCTAAAATCTGTTCCGATAGCCACTGCAGATCAAGGACAATGGCGAAACGACGGGCAGCGGCTCGACCTCTGGAATGTCATCCTTCGTTCGATGCGAAGTGATGGGCCGTCCTTCATAAACAACGCTTCTTTGGAAAGGTGGAGCCATGCTTACTCTTGAGATCCCCATGGATCGTTCCAGCGCCAAGAAGCTTGGCGTTTCGGAGAATGACATGATTGAGCGGGCGCGATCTCACTTCGAGGATCGTCTAAAAAGCCTTCGACATCCCATTACACGCGAAAAGGTCCGGGCGACTATTTCTAAACGCGGGCGGGCTCTCGTTTTGAAAATCGACATTGATGAGCAGCACCTTCCCCATGTGGAAAGGCACCTGCGGTAAGGGTAGTTACCGTCGCCACCTTCTGTGTGCCTCACGGCGCAACCGCTTTTCTTCGTGCGCTCACGTTCACGGGTAGAATTGAGTAGCTCGCATTCCGCTGGCCAAGGAGTACTTCAAATGTCGGACAAACCGAAGCGTTCGATTTTTGGCAAAATCGTAAGCTTTGTCTTCTGGAGCTTTCAAGCCGTCGCTTTGCTGTTCATTATCGCGATCTTCACAGGGGCCGATCGCCAGCCAGAGCTGTTGATCGCTCTCCCGTTCATCGGGGGTATCTGGTTCTTCGGAACCGTCATCCTGGGCTTTATGGGTTTGATGACGCGCCCTCGCTGACCTGCGAGGGTAGGTCCTCGGATTCGGCAAAGGCAAAACGATGCCCTTGATCTCTCCGATAACATGGAACGCTGCCATACGTCACGTCCTCGAGGTCGCCGGCGAGCCGCTCCACTATGTCGAGATCACGTCACGCATTCTCGATAATGGCCTTCGGCAAACCGAGGGCGCGACACCAGAGCGGACAGTCAGCCGCGAGATCAACCAATCCATCAACCGCGGGGACGGCGTTTTTGTCAGAGTTTCCAGCGGCGTATTCGACCTCGTAGAGCGAGCTCCCCGCGCCGTCGATGAGCCGGCCGGTCAGCCGACCGCGGTCGAGGTCGACGAGCAGGCCGCCGGCGCGATCAGAGCGTTCGGGATGTTCTGGGAACGCAATCTCGTGACCTGGCAGGCGGCGCCGCTTCTGCGAGGGGTTCAGGTTCGTGGCGCTGTCCCGGTCACGTTCGACCGGCAGATCGGTGTCTACGTCCTTCACGATCGCGAGCGCATCATCTACGCAGGCCAGGCGGCTCAGGAGAGCATGTCGGCAAGGCTCCGGCAGCACACACGCGATCGTCTGGCCGGTCGCTGGAACCGGTTTTCGTGGTTCGGTCTCTACGGCGTCCGTGACGATGGCTCTCTCGAGAACAGAGAGCCCGTGTTCGACAAGGACTCGGTGATCGATGCCCTGGAAGCTGTTTTGATCGAATGCATCGAGCCCCCTCAGAACCGTCGTCGGGGCAACAGCTTCTCAGGAATCGAGTATCTCCAATTCGATCCGTCGGCTGGTGACGCACGCCGCTATTGACGCCGCCATTTACGAACGAAGCTTTTCTCTGTATTCTGTGGTCCCTCACGTCCGTACAGGCGGCCAGACGACATGACCGACGACGATTACGTCGATATGCACCACAAGATCCGCCGAAGCGTTCGAAAGCGTCTCAAACAGGCATCGCTCGATCTCGAAAAGCCGGTCGTCGAGATCGTCAACCAGGCGATCGCCGTGTGGCTCGAGCGGCACGTAGGCGGCGGCGAGCGCGAGCCCGTGACGAACTCCATGCTGCGTGAGGCGATCCGCGACGGCGCCTATTTCGAGCTCGTGGCTGGCCTGAAGAAGGACGAGGTCATCCATCTCCTCGAGAAGACAGGCGACGTGCCTGACGGCCGGCTTGCGCTCGACCGGCTCGTCCTGCGGCTGCGCGAGCGGCTTGCGCCACCAGGCGGACGATAACGCGAGTTAGCGTACCGGCGCGGGCACGCTGGGTGCACGGCTTCACCATACTCATGACCGATGATGTCGCCCAGACTGCGAACGCGTCCGAAGAGAGCTCCGACACCGCCACGTTGATCATCGCCTAGCGTCTACCGTCCAAGTCTCCGCTTCCGCTCCAAGGCGAGCGCACTTTGGCAAAAGCTTGCCAAGGGAAATCGAGGGCCTTGATATCCAGTTTTGCCCAGATCATCGAATTACATCCCCTGCGACGCTTCTATTCTGAAGCGTGCCATCTCCCAACTGCCCGAAATTATTCTGGCCCCAGCACTTGACGCCAGCTGAGCCGACCGCACAGGTATGCCATCCTCCCGTGGAGATCGTCGTAATGCCGCTATCGACACTTAACACGTTCACGGGTGTTAGGCGCTGTATGGTAGTGCCATCGCCGAGTTGCCCTTGCGCATTTCGTCCCCAGCACCGAACCGATCCGTTCGAAAGAACGGCGCAAGTATGGTGGTATCCTGCCGAGACAGATACAGCGCCACTCCCCAGATCTGAGACGGTCACGGGTGTCGAGCGGGTTATAGTCGTCCCATCCCCGACTTGACCGTCGCCATTGAATCCCCAACACATAACAGCGCCCGACATCCTGACGGCGCACGAGTGACCTGTAGAAGAATTATTTCCCGCAGCCGATACGTGGGCTACATCACTGGCGAGTCCTGAGACCGTAACGGGAGTTGTCTGGTCAACAGCCCACCCTGTTCCGAGACGGCCGTTCGCACCCGATCCCCAGCAAATTGCTGCACCAGAGCTTGTAACGGCGCAGGTGTGCTGGAAGCCCGCCGAAATCGATGACACGCTGTTACCAGGGCTCGCTACCATCACAGGAACAGAGCTGCTGTTGGTGCTGCCATTGCCCAGTTGTCCTGTACTGTTCTGTCCCCAGCACCTGGCGGCGCCCGCTGCAGTGATAGCGCAGGTATGACGACCTCCTGCGGAAATCGATGTTATGCCGCTGTGGAGGCCTGAGACGACGACCGGAGTCGACTGGTCCGTAGTCGTTCCGTCACCGAGCTGACCATTGCTGTTCGAGCCCCAGCATACCGCAGCCCCAGCTGCGGTGACGGCACATGTATGCCACAGTCCAGCCGATATTGACGTGACGCTGTCATTCAACCCTGAAACATAGACCGGATGCTGACGGTCAATCATAGTACCGTCGCCTAAGCGACCCTGCGCATTCGATCCCCAACACATTACGGCGCCAGACGTCGTTATTACGCAAGTATGGAGGCTACCGGCAGCAATCTGTACAACGTCAAGTAACGTGCTTTCGACCTCAATAACGAATACACGCCGGCCGGCGGCATCGAGATAAGATGCAACGACCTCAAAGGTTGCCTGCCCCGCAACATCGGGCGTTCCTGAAGCGACGCCTGTATTGGGGTCTAGGCTCATCCAAGACGGAAGACTCGGAGAACCACCAGACCAGGACAGGTTCGAGAGGTCGACGGTGCCCGGATCCTGGAAGGCGATCAGGCTCGAGAAATCGAAGGACCAGGGCGTGAGACGATTGGCTGGCGGTAGAGCCTGGGATCCGAGCGTAATCGCGAAGTTCTCACCAGGCGTTCCGGGTGCGGGAGACGCACCGCCGCCGTCTCCGGAGCCGCCGGAACCTCCCGAACCATTGTCGCCCGACCCGCCGCCCGCAGACCCTCCGGAGGTGCCGCCACTGCCTGAGCCTCCTCCTCCTGCTCCGCCGCCTGCTTCCTGGGTAACGTCGGCGATCTGCGAGAACGTGCCGCGCGTCTCGATCCCGAGGCTCGTGACCGCGATCACCGACACGCCGGCGATTAGTGCCGCGAGAAGCGCGTATTCACCGAGGCCGGCACCAGAGACATCACGGGAAAAAGCCGGGCGATGCTGAACAAACAGAGTCATCTCGAGCCCATCTCCTTGCGAGCGGATTGCGTCAATAATCATGAGGATAACAGATGGCCTCGGCGGTGAGGTGCTGGCCTGCGAAAAGAAACTCTAATCATTCAGCGCTCAGCGCGGGAACCGCAGGTGCGAGCAGAAGGGACGATAATGTGAGTTACCGTTTCGCGAGCTCATAAGCGTCCGTGCCGAGAGATAACGACGTTCAGGCCGGCGCGCCGACCTTCCGCGGCACGCGCGTCCTCGTGCGCCCCGTGGCGGCCGCATTGGCGCGAGGCGCCGATCGAGAGCGTCTCAAGGACGACTACCGGCTCAACGACGAGCAGCTGGATGCGGCGCTCGTCTACGTCGAGGCTCGGCCTCCTCGAGGTCGTCCATCCGCCACGACCAGCGACGCCTGAGCCTACTTGGCACTTGCGCGTGTGCGGCAGAGCTTGCACACTGCCGCTGGTCGACGGCGACGGGTGATGCGCCAACGGCCGGCTAGTCCGCGCTGTCGGGCCGCTTTCGACCGGAGATGAACGGTGACACGCATGCGCAGTCTTTTCCGCTTCGCTCTCGCAACGACCTGTGTGGCGCTTTCGACGGCGCCGACACACCAGCGCGCGGCCGCTCAAGAATTCTACCCGCCCCCGGTGTTTCTCCCCGACATGCGACGTGCCTGTTACGACTTCGCTCGAGACGTGGGTCGCCCGGAGATGTCGTTCGAGACGCAGGCTACCGGGAAAGTCGTGTGTGAAGCTAGCACCTCTACGGCCAATCTGATCGCACCGGATGTCATCGTCGGTGCAGCACACAGCTTTCGCTTCGAACGGCGCGGCGACGTTTGCGTTCTCTCCTCGAATCAAGGCTGCTCGTTTCATGTCAGAGCGTCTCGATACGTGCAAAACCGCTCCGGTGAGCCTGCTTTTCAGAGCACGTTTTCGTCTATACCGATCCTCGAATACACCATTCGAGCCGGTATGGACAGCGCTCTCGCCAACGAATATTCCGAATGCGAGTGGATGGGCCAACGCGATTGGTTCGTTGCGCGCCTGGAGAGGCCCATCGTAGATCCGAGGGTCTACGACGTGCCGCTGACGCCTCTGCCTCCCTTCGAAGGTGAACCGGTCGTACTCGTCAACGTTCGAACAGGCGATGTGCCCCTCAACGAGGAAGACTGTGTCGCGCAAGTCTGTACTATCACCAATATTCTCGAGTCCTCCGAAGAAAGTAGCTTGCCGAAACGACTCGATACGAATTGCAATGCCTATCCCGGAGCGTCCGGCGGCGCCCTCTTGCGGCGCAATCATGGTGATCGATGGGAGCTCGCCGGCATTCTTGTCTTGAGCACCACGGACAGCGTGGCGGTCGATTACTTCGCTACCCACGCCGAACGGCGCTCCGACCTCGGCAGCGCCGTATCCAGTGTAGCCTTCGAAAGCGCTTTCTTCGAGGCCGTCAGAGCTGCGCTCGAGGGGCGTTGAGGATCGCGAGCCGGTCGACCGATGCGTTCATCCATGAATCGCTCCCGTCGCTCTCGAAGACGAGGCGGCCCACGGGAAGCGCGCTATCACCGATGACCACACGAACTTCGGGCATTCAGAAGGCGCTCCCCTCGTCGTCGATCGTCGGCGCATCATGAGACGCAGTCGGCGCCGTCGTGCCGGCTCGCCGCGCCGTTCTGATCCGTCGGGGGAGGCGATCCGCATCGAGCACCAATCCGGTATCGTCGCGAGCGGGGTCGAGGAGCTCCCGCAGGCGATGCAATTCGCCGAGTGCGAGAAGCGCCATGGCCAAGGTCTCCAGGCGGACACCGCCGTCGCCGCGCTCGAGCTTCGCGAGCGTCTTGTCGGTCACACCGATCCGCGCGCAGAAATCGGCCACGGACAGCCGGCGTTTCTTGCGCGCGATCTGGAGGTCGTGGCCCAATTTCGTGAGGGCGGTCTGCACCTGAATCGAGGCCATGTGAGCACCTTAGTTCGTATTTTTCTCCGATGTATCGCTCATAGCACGGAGAAGGCTCCGTGTAACATTTTCCGTCCACATCGCCGGACAAGAGCCACCGTCTGCAGATCGGACGGAATTCCGACTCGAGCATTTCGGTTCGTATTGTCGTCCGACCTTGACGCTGAGGGTCGACGACCTGCGGCGATCTGCGCGCTCGATCGGGGCCGCAGACAGGCGGGAGCCTCCACCAGGCCGCCGTCACCGCTCCGAAGGAGATCGCTCACGCTTCGCGGCGAAAAAGGCTTCTTCTTCCTCGGTGGGACGGCCGACGGTCCTGCAGGTCTCTTCCGCGTAGACCGCGTTCTCCAGATCCGAGAGATCCTCCGGCGAGAGGGTCCCCGCGAGAGCGGCAGCGACGCGGGCGTAGTTGAAGTCTCCGGAGCGCTCGACCGCCCGTCCGACGCGCACCCAATGCGCGATCTGGTCAGCCACCGAGCAGGCTCTGCGCTCGGCCTCCGAGCGCGCCGCATTCATGATGTCGTCCGGGATGTCGATCGACTGTGTCATGGCCATCTTCTCTCGCAGCGCTCGCTCGAAAAAGGTAGCCTCTCCTGCGCGATCGTCAGCTGCGCGTGGCATTAGCGGTGCCTCCCTGTTGCGGGTCGCGCGCCAATCGGCTATATTCGTCCCTCAGGAGGGACGATTTTGACGGCGATGGAACACACCCTGTCTTCTCGGGAGGTCGCCGCTTTCGCGGGCGCCTCCAAGAAGCTCGTCGAAAGCGCGATCGAGGACGGCGTCTTGCGTCCGGCGATCGTCCGACACGGCAAGGGCAGGCCCGATCGTCTCCTTCCTCCTCATGCCGTCGCACTCGCCGGCGTGCTCGCGAAGCTCGAGCTCAGCCTCGCCGTGAGCCACAAACGGCGGTTGGCGTCTGCGCTCTACGATTTACCCGTCTCCGCACTCCACTCGGCGAAGGTGGAGTTGCTGCCAGCGCTGGCGCTCGACGTCGGGCGCCTCGTCGGGGATTCGGCCGAGCGGGCCCACCGCTATGCCGGCGATCGCGATCGCTTCATCGATAGAAATGCCGCCATCAAGGGTGGAACGCCCGTGATCCGCGGAACGCGCATGACGGTCTATGCGGTTCTCGGCCGCATCGAGCACGGGGAGACTCTCGAGGACGTCGCGACGGATAATCCCGACATTCCGCGTCGTGCTCTCGAGGCTGCGATCGTCTTCGCGCGCACGCACCCTCTCGTCGGCAGACCAGGCGGCCGACCCTGGGAGCGAAAGACGAGTTGAGGTTCTTCATCGACGAGTGCCTGTCCCCTCAGATCGCCGTCCGTCTGAACGAGGGCGGCCGACACGAAGCCGTCCATCCCCTCCACATCGGACGTCGAGGCGAGGACGACGCCACAGTCCTCGTGCGTTGTATCTCCGAGGATCGCATCATCGTGACCGAGAACGCGAGAGACTTCCGAAAGCTCGCCGCTCGAGAGTCTGTGCACCCGGGACTGATCGTGATGCCCTGCGTTGTGAACCGGCGTGGAAAAAGGACCCCGTTTTGGGGGTGATCGGCGTCCAATCGGGACCCCCGTGACACTGGGGTTCACAATGCCTTCGGGTTGACCGTAGGCGGGGCTG
>JARWLF010000612.1:0-15648 GCA_029853055.1 Scenedesmus sp. KT-U
ACCTGGTGTACTGTGTTACAACATGCATGTAGGAGGAACGATCTTAGGAACAATGTGACACGGCAGAAGGACTGGCGATGGTGTGTTTACATCGAATTGGTATGAGCACTATAGGTTCGCATGATTCGCACATTGTTTTGAATTCAAGTCAAGTTGCAGGCCCAGGGTTGTGTATGGGGTCTTCTGGTTGGGACATGTTTTACAGCTCAACAGCAGTCTTGCGATCTATATGTTGTGGTTGCTTTGACAGTTGCAAAGTTGCAAGTCCAAAATTGGTTATGCATATAAGGCAGCCCTGGTATTTTTGATCTGGACAAGCACCAGCGCAGATTTTTGCTGCCGGTAGCAGATTTCACTGAGTATTTCAAATAAGCAACATAGCTAGCTTGTTGATTCATGTCCAATGGGGTATGGGCGCAAGGATGCTTGTATTGACTCAGTTGTAGTGGCAGGGACAGCTGTAGATTCACAGTTGATAGTGCCACAGCAAGCAGTAGGGGTAGGTATACAGTACGTACTGCATATCTGCAGGATTATGGTAAGTCTATCCTTTACCAGACTGCAAGCACATATCTGGCCAAACAATTGTGTAAGAACAGAGCTGATGATGATGAGTTTGTTACACGGGAGGTGGTCTCCTAACTGAGTTAGTACTGCTAGAACAGAGCAGTCGTTGCTAGATGTGTGACCCACAGACTTGGTCGCTCATCTCTTGCAAACATGTTGGGCACTGATGCCGAATATACAGTACTGAGTACAATGCTTTCAGTGACTGACAGTGACAGCATCATGTGCATGAACAATGCAGGTGAGCTGCCCATGTGACAGCTCCATGGCTGATTGTTGCTTGAACATGGCTTACGACGGTCAGAGGACAGGCTGCACCAGCAGATTATCGCTGTTGCGGTGCGCCTATGCCCCACTGGGGTACTGATCACTCCTGGCCACGTCGACGTACGTACGGCACTTAGGGGCACGGTAACATGTGTAACCTATCGGAGCCAGGCACAAAACAGTTCTATGAGTTGAACTGTGTTGGCGCCTACTGCTTGCCGATGCACGGTTGAGAGGGGCGTGCAATCGTCCTTTTCAATCCGAACATCTATCTTTTGGATTGTACCGCTCTCTCCGGTGATTGAGGAAGCTCCATCTGGCATACTCCATGCAGTCTGCTGTTGTTATTGATAAGTGTGGGCCGCCTGATGTGCTGAGGCTGGTGAGCGATCACCCTTTGCCTACCAGGACCAAAGGGCAGGTGAGATGCGACATCAGAAGAAGCATCATTCATTGCTGGCATCAGAGAACTGAGGTATATCAATGTATAGGGTCTTGGTCCTGCCCGCAAGTGCTTGCTGCCATACACTGCATGGATGCTGATCACAGCTGCACAACAATCCAAGGAACCTCTGTAGGGTGCTTATGGAGCGGTATCTGCATTGAATTTACTTACAAAGATCAAGCTGCAAGCTGTCGATGTACTGATGCAGGTGTTGGTGCGTCTTAAAAGCACATCTGTGAACCCAGTGGACACAGCAGTACGCAGTGGGGCTATAGCCCCACAGCAGTTTCCCAAAGTCCCTGGAGGTGATCTAGCTGGCGTGGTGACTGAAGCAGATCCTACTTCGCGGTTCAAACCTGGTGACCGTGTTGCTGCTCTCACTCCTGGCTACTGGTGTGATACACCAGATGGCACATATTGCCAGTATGCTGTTGCTGACGAATCTTGGCTGGCCAAGGTACCAAGCAGTGTGGATTTGGGTAGTGCTGGTGGCTTGCCGTTAGTCGGCTTGACAGCATGGCAGGTAGGGTGTGAAGGTACATCAACTTCAATGCTTGTGAATCATTACATGGCCTACTTTTCGTCACATAGGAAACTATGCTTGCCCTTTTTGCTGTGTTCAAGCTGTCCAAGGCAGTTGTGCATCATGCTCTTGCTGTCAGTGGACTAGTGTTCGTCCGTTGCTAACCCCTGCTGGCCAAACAGCAGCATACTGGCCTGTTGCTTCTTGTTCCTGTGATACATATTCCACATCTAAGTACACGTTCGCTGCTGTGTATAGGCACTCATGGCAGCGTCACCTACTCTTGGACAGCGTGTGCTGATCACATCATCGTCAGGCGGTGTGGGCCATGTCGCAGTGCAGATAGCCAAGGCACTGGGGTTGTATGTAGTAGCAATGGCAGGGCCCAGTAATGTCGACTGGGTGAAGGACTCACTGGGTGCAGATGAAGCCGTGGACTACAGCAAGGAGGATTTTGTTGTCAAGTATGGCAAAGCGCACCCCTTTGACATTGTGGTTGACATGCTGCCTCACAACCAAGTAAGTTATGTAAGCAGCAACGACGATGTATGCTGACCAGTGCGGTGTGCTTCGCAATGGCCATATGCAGCTATCGGCTACGCACAGCAGTCTGCAGTCACAGTCAGCAGTGACGCGTGTACTGTCTGTCTTGCCTCAACAGCTGACAAGCAAGCACAGCTTGCATACATGCAGCGCCAGGCAGACCAAGCTTGACTGCCCCAGGCTGGCATAAATGAATCAATGGCAACTTTCAATGGTACGATGGTTCCACAACAACAGCATATCACTCCAAGCTGAGGGCACTCCGGCTGAAGGCAGCTACGCAGCTTCGTCATGCTTATCCTTGCACCTTCATCATGCTGTCACCTGCAGGCTCGCTGTGTGTCTGTATTGAAGCCCACCGGACATTACTCCCACATAGCAAACCATGGCACTGATCAAGAGGCTCTCAAGGAGCTTCAAGCAGCACATGCAGCAGGCCAGGGACCGGGGGTCAGCATCACCATGGTCAAAGCAAACGGGGCACAGGTAATGACAGCAGTGTGCATGACAAGTGACAATGATGACAAGTATGCTGCAAGCATTGGACAGTGCATGGTCACAATGAGATGATGCCACCCAGCGATGCTGTGATCAGCACTTGGCTTTGCCGTGTTCATACTTGTTGTCTTGTAAGAATTCGCATGGCATCTGTGGCAGTTTTGTGCGCATGGCACAGCAGCAACAGCAGTGGTGGTTGATCCTCCAGACTGCCACCTGTGTCCTCTACTAACTCTGTTGTAGAGCCCTAGCGGACATCTACATGCGCAGCCTACTTCATAGCTTAGCACTGACTTCAGCTGTGACGCCCTGCGGCTGTTATCACTACTTCTGGTGCAGTTGGAGGAGCTGTTCGAGTTGCTGGCTACTGACAAGTTGCGGCTGGAGGTTGCTAAGGTGCTGCCGTTGGATCAGGCTGCTGAAGGTCATAAACTGGTTGAGACTGGAAGGACAAGGGGAAAAGTGGTGCTGCAGATTCCTTGAAGCGCGGCTGATTGTGACACGTGGCAGAAGGACATTGTCAGCTGTACATGGCTGACTGGCTCAGTGAGTGAGTGCGATGCGCACACGGTTGGGGCACAATCGCACTCTCCCGCCAGCTGCATGCACCACGCTGGCGGGGGTGTGCAGGAAACACATCATCAGCCATGACAACTCGTGGCAAGTGTCACAGGAGAGCTTAAAAGACTTGCGAGTACAGTTCGGACGAGCCTTGCTCAGAAGACACCCTGGCGTGCATGCCTCGAGGACACCGACGAAGTCCGTGGTCTCAATTGCGTTCGGAGCCCCCGAGGCTGTATTGGCTAAACATAACCTACGATCGGTCATCGTGCTATACTATCTTGGGTAACTCTTGAATACACTGCATGTGGCAGTCCCTGCGCTTATTTTGAGACAGCTGCCGACTAGGGTGCTCGACGTATGCGACTGTACTTGCTCCTATGCGGCCGCGTGACTGCAAAGCTTGAGTAGCATGGATGCAACGCGACGCTCGTACGAGTATGAACGTAGCTTATCAGGGGCAATTGGTCTGGGTGGAGCGCCCAATCTCCTTGTGGACACAGTATTGACCGTGAGTACTGCTTCTCGTGCCCCTGAGCAGTCATGCAGCTCTTACGCGGTACTGCATGATCTCACGCAATTGCTGCTTGCATCAAGTCCACCTGATGGCTGTGTAGATGAATCTGTATTAGAACGCTGTTGAATGACATGCTGGGCATCATTGTAGGCGAATGAAACAGAGGCAAGGCAGGAACAGGATGAAAGGGACTTATACACAGCTGCTCTACGTGAGGCGCAGACTGCCAACAAGCCCAACATCAAGCGCAGAGGGTCCTTAGAGGTGAGGGTCCCTGGATGGAAAAGGGTGCACATATGCTTAGGCGGACCACAGATAGTTGGTTCACAGGGCACATGTAACATGAAACATGTGACATGTTTCAACAAGTAAAGGATGACTCGAACAATGGTGTGTTACTGTGTTTGCAGATTGAGCTGCCCATAGCAGAGCAACCTGAACTTGCTGCTGCTGTACGCAGCACGCTGCACAAGAGCAGAAGCAAGGGCAACTTCTTGCGTATTGATGAGGGCGAGCAGTCTGTGGTTCTGGATGTCACTCAGTTGCACAAGCAGGGCATCGACCCTGCTCTGCGCCGAGCTCTACTTGATGAAGCTTTGGAAACACAAGAACAAGACAATGAGGAGCTGTTGCGCAAGTACAGGGCACGTCTGGACAGGTGGGGTGTATGGTGTCCCATAGACTGTTGTGCAGCTGCTCAGTTGCACTGCAGCAACGCTCCAGCATTGGTCATCACTTTAGGACCAGAGACGTGCAATCTCGTTGTGAAGCTGACTCTGCATCATCTGCTCTGCTGGTAGACTGTTTGATGTCTGTTGCTGATCAGCATCAACCAACTTGTTGCTGCTGTATGCAGGGTTGGTGTTGAGCTGTCAAAGGTGGTGGTGAAGTTCTCAGACATCAATGTCAGTGCTGATGTGCTGGTTGGCAGCAGGGGCATGCCTACAGTGGCAAACGCGCTCATCAACAAACCACTGGTACGTTCAGCTTTGGTACGCAAGCGTGCGCCACGCTGTCTGCATCAGCATGTGCTGTCTGGACAGCGTAAGTCTTCAAGCAGGCCAAATCTGCATTGTTGACATCAGCCTCTGCGAAAGTGTGTTATTTTGCACCAAGCAGAGTTATGACAACCAGTGTCAAACAGCTACTAACCCATCTGCTGTTCTCCGGATCTACAGGAGCTGCTGACAACCGCCAAGATCCTCCCATCTGATCGTCACCACCACACCATCCTGAAGGGTGTCAGTGGTGCCTTGCAACCAGGCCGGCTGACTCTGCTGCTGGGGCCTCCTGGCAGTGGCAAGACAACACTGCTCAAGGCGCTTGCAGGACTACTGATGGATAAGAAGAAGGCTGGGTCTGATGCGGCTTTGAAGGTGGGCATGGAAGCAGGTCTATAAAGTCTTACACTTCAGGTTGGCTAGACGGTGTTGAATCATAGAGGGTACTGGCAGCCCCACAATGCTACCGGTAGCATGCGGTACCGCAAGGCATGTCACACCCAGCAACTTTGATGCAAAGCAATGCCATGAATGGGGATTCAGCATGACCATCTTCTGTGGTGAAAGAGTACTCTACTGTATGTTGCTATCAGGTCCAAGGCTCCATCACCTACAATGGAGAGAGTTTTGAAAGCTTCCAAGTTGCCCGCACGTGCGCCTACATCAGTCAGGTAGATGAACACAAGGCGGAGCTGACAGTCAGAGAAACCTTTGACTTTGCAGCACGCTGCCTGGGCACTGGACACAAGCAAGGTATGGTGAACTTCATGGCATGCTGGTAGTGTACCATACATTGACTGCTTGAATATTCTGTATGTTGCAATGTACGTGACCTGGAACATCCATGTGTTATTGCAGGGTCCCAGTGTCGAACATTTATCTGGAGTGTATCCAGTCGTGCAGTATCTTTGCATATCACAGGTTGATAAGAGGGAGCTCTTCGCAGTAGCCCTGCGCAATGACAGATTGGTACTGCCTTTTTGCTGGCACCCAGATGTTACTTGACACAGACCAATAAGTTGCGTATGTCTGTCCTGTCTTGCAGTGTATGCTGATGAGCTGCGCAAGCGTGAGAAGGCAGCGGGCATTGAGCCCGACCCCGAGGTTGATGCCTGGTTGAAGGCTGAGGCTGTGTCTGGCAAACGTCACAACATTGTGACAGATCTCATCCTGCGCATACTGGGCTTAGAGGTCAGTCCACACCTGTGATCCTGCATGAGTACTTTGATTACATGTGACTGCCAGTCACCGTGACAGTGTAGTGCAGTGTGCCGTACCTTTGCAACGATGTGTCAGGAATCTTCTGATATACCAGGTATTCGTGATAAAGAACATCACACTCACTTTGTAGCACCTGGGCCGGATGACTAGGTCATGATAGGCCGTGATCATTGGTGTCATGAGTGTAACTTCAGGGGTGTGCTGACACCATAGTCGGTGATCAGATGATGCGCGGTGTCTCAGGAGGTCAGCGTAAGAGAGTCACCACTGGAGAGATGATGGTGGGGCCTGCTAAGACAATTTTTATGGATGAGATCAGTACAGGACTGGACAGCAGTACATCGTACCTCATAGTGAGGTGTATCAGGAACTATGTGCATCTCATGGAGGTGAGAGAAGTGGTGGTGAACTGTCCTGCATGGCAGCTGACCGTGGCTGGGCTGAAATCACTGCTTTGCATGCTGTTGACAGTGTCATGAGGATGTCTGGTGTGCATGTCGCCTGTGATACTCCCAGAAGCAGCAAATCAGACTCAGACAACATCACAGTGTTATGAAGTTTGCAGTGCAGGCACATGGCCGGGCTACAATGCCGGCTGGAGCTACAGCGTGTGCCGGTCTGAGCCTAGGCCTGTGCCTCCACGGTTGTTGCCTGCAGGCTAGGAATTTTGTGTTGATACAGTACCTCCTGCTAAGCACGCTCCCCATGTCTGTCTGCAGGCCACCGTGATGATGTCTCTGCTGCAACCACCCCCAGAGGTCTTCAACCTCTTTGACGATGTCCTACTGCTGTCAGAGGGCCACATCGTGTACTACGGGCCTCGTGAGGATGTTGTGGGCTTCTTCAGCAACCTGGGCTTCACTATACCGCACAGAAAAGGAGTGGCTGATTTTCTGCAGGAGGTAACTAGCAGGAAGGATCAGCAACAGTACTGGAGCAAGCCCAATGAGCAGTACCAGTTTGTGTCTGTGACAGAGTTTCACAAGGCTTATGAAGCGTCTCCGCAAGGCAGGGCCATGCACAAGGCCCTGGAGGCTCCTGCACCTGAGCTGCCAAAGAGTCTGGACCCATTAGTGAGGACAAAGTGAGCGCCGGAATCATCCTACCCATCATGCCGTAGCCTTGCGTATGTGTATGCCAACAGTGGCTCGTGTTGTTTTTGCTTGTGCTTCAAAGTGCTGCGCGTGAGACAGCAGGAGCAGCTGAACAGCAGAGTGAGGGCTTCTCTGTGTCCTTTGATTATACAGGTACGCCTTGGACAACTGGAGTGTGCTCAAGGCCTGCATGAGCCGTGAGATGATTTTGATGAAGAGGAACTACTTCATATATGCCTTCCAGGCATTCCAGGTCAGTACACTGCTGCATGTTGCAAGTTCCTGTCAGACGTCCTGCATACAGCATCGTGACATCATGTTTGATGTAGCAAAGCATGAAGGCAAGTCAGTCGCTCTGACTGGTACACCAGAAGTGGCCAGATCCTTTGCTCCCAGGTGCTGATAGTACCATGCAGCCACTGGCCGTCAAACATGTGTTGCTGATACCTGTTGTTCAGAATTCTGCTAGTCAGCGACAAGCTTTCTCGCCATGCAATAGTCTGCTTGGACTCTGTGCTATGATCAAAAACGTCCTTTGGTGTTTGTTTGTCATGTTTACATGCAGACGCTGCTGATGGCTGTCATCACTGGAACTCTCTTCCTGAAGTCACACCTGGAGGCCGACAACATCAACACTGGTACCCTCGTCCTGGGCCTCATTTTCTTCAGTATCGTCAACATGATGTTCACCTCATATGCAGAGCAGACCCTCATGATTATGTCCCTGCATGTGTACTTCAAGCAAAGAGCAGCACAATTCTTTCCTGCGTGGGCCTTCGCCCTGCCCACAACTATACTGAGAATCCCTGGGGGAGTCCTCTCGTCAGTTGTGTGGTCTGTGCTGGTGTACTGGTTGACTGGACTGGCACCTGATGCATCCAGGTACATGCCTTTGTCTGTCATCTGCTTCAGCTCAAATTACTATTCGTTCCTTGTTGCCTGAATGACTGACTGCAGCAACCAACAACAGTGGCACTACGGTGTTGTGCTAGTACATGCAGCAACCCACTATCCTGTCGATCGACAGGACAAACAGACGTCTGTTTGTATGCAAGGTTTCCTCATGATCAGCCAATTGTTCTCAACATCGTGTCCTGCAGGTTTTTCATCTATCTGGGGTACTTGATTCTCCTCAACCAGATGGGTGTAGCTCTCTTCAGGCTCATGGGTGCTCTTGGGCGTGACATCACCATCACCAACGTGTATGGCAGCTTTGTCCTGGTTGCCCTGATATTGCTTGGAGGCTTTGCCCTGAAGAGGCCAGATACTCATCCTTGGTGGATCTGGGTGGTCTGGTCCAAGTGAGACACTGTGGAGCAGTGCTGCAGGAGGAAGTTACCAGTGTTCACACTGGCATCACTTGATCAGCACAGCATCTGTCAGATGTTGTGTTAGGCCGCCCACCTCAGATACAGCCATGTTCATCTGTTCAAGGTGTTGTATTGCTGTTCGGCTACCTCTGAAACCTGTACAAGATGTCAGCAACCCATTTGCCCTTGTGCTTGCAGTCCTATCACATATGCCGTTGGGGCCCTGGCCTACAATGAGATGTCTGCGCCTCGTTGGCAGCAGCCTCTGACCATTGAAGGTATCACCAGGCCTTTAGGAGAGTGGGTGCTTGTTACCAACGGACTTTGGACTGAATCATACTGGCTCTGGTTCCCTGCTCTGGTGCTGGTGGGCTACATGCTGTTGTTCACAGCACTGACCTTCTTGGTCCTGCAGTATGCACCACGTGAGTACTGGCTGAAAAATGGATGGGTACGATAGGTGGGCGCACCAATTCTGCCATTGTGTCGCAACTAGACATCTTCCAAGCGCTACTGTTGGTTGCCGTCCATAGGCAGGCATGGAGTCTGGCTTTGTCACATTAATTAAGAACAGGTCAACTGTCCTGCCAGTCTGTTGCCCTCCTGTGCCTTGCTCAGCTGTATGCAAGTGCATACGCCCCTCATGTTGAAAATGCTTATCGTATTGCTGCTTGTCCTGCAGCACCCAAGAACAACACCCCTCTCTTCAGTGCTGAGTACCTGGCTGAAAGAGAAGTCAACAGAACTGGAAAGGCTCCGCCAACACTCACAAAGATGGCTGCAGAAGCAAGGGACAAGTCAGTCAAGGCAGGAGCCAATGGTGCAACAAATGGCACAACAAGAGACACTCCAGCGGACACCAAGGGTACCAACGGAGGCCTACAGAACGGTGCTGTTCCCAAAGTGCTTCAAACTGATCTGGAGATGCAGCCTGTGCAGTTGGCCAGCAGCAAGGGGTCCAGCAACAAGGGTCTGGCCCTGCCATTTCAGCCTATTGCTGTTGCGTTCAAAGACATCAACTACTTTGTCCCGCTATCAGGGGTAAGTACTGAGAGGGTTTTGCTCAAACTGTGCACACCAGGCTCTTCAGAGGTCAACTCATGCGCACATATCTCGTTGGCACACACTGTTCAGTAGTGTGAGTGAGTTACAGCTTCAGTGACACAATCACAGTGGAGCTGCTTGAGTTATGTGTATGATACTTCCACCCAAGAGTACTGCTTTGCAGAGTGCCAAGGAGAAGGGCAAGAAGGGTGAAGCCAAACCTGAGCTGCAACTGCTGCACAACATCACTGGAACATTCAGACCCGGAGTACTGACAGGTCAGCAGTCTGTTAATATCCATCTTGGTTGCGTGTATCAGGCCAGGGAGTGACAACTGTACTACCCTGCAGCTCCTGTACTTTGCCGATGCACTAGGACACTGTGTGTGTGGCATCCTTGCGTCCTTGTAACTCTGTGTAGCTCTCACTTGCTTGACCGACTGTGCAGCTACCATGGCATCTGCAAGGACATCAATCAGCCTGCCTGTCGTAGACCTGATCACTTGCAGGACAGCAGCCTTACTCGAGTGCAGTTATCTCCTTGCTAGCCCATGACTGTCTTATGCCTGTCCCAAATAGGGCTGCACATAGCATCCCCACTGTTTATGGTAACGCTTTGTTTGTTTGCGTCAACAGCCTTGATGGGTGTCTCTGGTGCGGGTAAGACCACTCTGATGGATGTGCTGGCTGACCGCAAGACTGCTGGCCGTGCTGAAGGTCAAGTCTGGGTAGGAGGGTGGCCCAAGGACAAACACAGCTTTGCAAGAATATGTGGCTATGTGGAGCAGAATGACATCCACACATCAAGGGTGGGCTGTCTTAGTGTGTCTGGTGTCTTGTTGATCAATGTCCAGGCTGCTGGAAGTATGTATTGTGCTTGGTTGGGGTTGCAAACAGCAATTCCTGGTTCATAAGCTCACCGTATTCGTGTTGTCACTGCCTACAGACCACTGTGTATGAGGCACTGCTGATCTCAGCCACCCTCCGCCTGTACCCCACACGAGACCCTGCTGTCATCGCTGACTTTGTGGAGGATGTCTTACAGCTGGTGGAGCTGTATCCACAGAGAGATGCACTGGTAGGAAACAGGCGCGAGGCTGACATCTAGCAGCATACAGTGCACTAGCTGGTGATATGCTTGTACCACATGGTCTGCATGCTATCTGCTACCTACATCAACCCAGCACTTTGTGACATATCGATGTGTTCTTATTGACAGGTTGGTGATCCTGGCTCCTGGGGTCTGTCTATTGAGCAGCGCAAGCGGCTGACCATCGCAGTGGAGCTTGTTGCCAACCCCAGTGTTGTGTTCATGGATGAGCCCACATCAGGCCTGGATGCCAGAGCAGCAGCTATTGTCATGAGGGCAGTCAGGAACACAGTCAACACGGGGCGGACAGTCGTGTGCACGATTCATCAACCCAGCATAGACATCTTTGATGTGAGTATGATACCTGAGGCTAGGCATGTGCTGCGTGTTGCAGTAGCAAACATGGTTTTTTTTTGTGCTGCCTGGCATCTATCTCTGCATCTGCTAGCTACATCTTGACGCTGACGAAGCTGTGCTTACGGTCTGCAGGCCTTTGATGAGCTCCTCTTGCTCCAGCGTGGTGGCCGCACCCTGTACCATGGTCCACTAGGCAGAGACTCCTGTCATTTGATCAAGTTCCTGACAGCTACACCTGGTGTTGAAGCCCCACCTGAAGAGCTCAACCCTGCCACTTGGATGTTAGATGTTTCATCAGTGGGCAGTGAGAGCAAGCTGGGAGTCAACTTCGCTGACACATACGATCACAGTGATCTCAAGAAGTATGGCAGCCCAGTGCTGAGAAGGCTTTTGTGATGATGCAGCAGGTTTTATCTAATGTTGTCCGGAGGCTCACAAATTATGAGCATGTCACTTTTGCTTGCCATGGTGGGTACTAGTAGGATTCACGGGCTCAGAGTCTTTCTGCCTATTGCAGGCAGAATGAGGACCTTGTACTGGAGCTGTCCCACCCTGCTCCTGGCAGCAAGCCCATCGCCTTTGATCGCCCATTCGCTGCGTCAACTCTGCAGCAGTTTAGAGTGCTCATGATGCGCTGGTTCAGGATCTACTGGAGACATCCCGGCTACAATGCCACTCGCTATGCTTTCTGTGTGACCTTGGCGGTCTTTCTGGGTACCATATACCTTTGGTTTGGACAGAGAAGGTACAGACATGCGACAACAGATTATAGACAGTCCACTCATCTGAGCAAAGAGCAACCAGCTGTATCACTGTTCTGACAAACAGGGTATGGTTGTCACGAGTGTGTCCGTCCAATATTGTCAACGATTGCCAGTAGAGGTGTTCGAGTTAGGGACGTCCTGCTTGTGTCCTGCAGGAGCAACATCAATGACATCACCAACATCATGGGAGCCCTGTTCATCTGCATCACCTTCCTGGGCATATCAAACAGCAATGGAGTGCAGCCGATTGTCGCAGCTGAGCGGTCAGTGTTCTACAGAGAGCTGGCTGCTGGCATGTACAGTCAGATGCCCTTTGCTCTGGCGCAAGTGTTGGTGGAGCTGCCGTACATTGCCCTGCAGGCTCTGCTGTATGGCACGATCACATACCTGCTTATAGAATTTGAGATGACTGCAGGTGAGTTGGGAGTAGATCAGGTCCTGGTGTGCAGTGGCAAGCATCTGTAGTTGTACAGTGATAGCTATCCTGGGTTGCTGGGTATCCGGTAGATTCTGTGTGGCTCTGAGGCCTCAGAGCAGCTGGTATTGGTCCTGCATGCTCTTATGTGAACCAAGTGATGTCCAGCCAGACTATAACACCTAGCAGGCTCACACAAGAACAGCAGGTGTGTGTTTGAGAAGGAATGGCAAACACCACCTTCTGAGAGTCTCTTGACACAGACATTTGTCCAGCCTGTGCTTTAACCAAACAGATTGGTGGTGCACGACATATGCCAGGTGCTGTCTCTTCTATCTTGCCTGCAGCCAAGTTCTGGTGGTACATCCTCTTCACCTTCCTGGCACTGATGTTCTTCACATACTATGGCATGATGAGCGTGGCTCTCAGCTCTAATGTTCAGATCGCAGCTATTGCAGGAGGCAGCATCTACAGCATTTGGTTCATCTTTGCTGGTGAGCAGTGAGGCTTCTGATATACCTCACTCCTTCTCAGGAGCCAGGTTGTTGGTGATGTCCAGGGATGTTGCAAGCAGCTGTTGTGTAGTTTGTTGCTGCACAATTCTGGTAAACAGCTGCATGCCATACATTGCAAAGTCCTTCATGGCAACAGCATATTTCACAGCCGGAACAAGGTAGCTTTTGTATATCTACTTGCACAGCTTGATGCTGTGTATGCCTGGTGTCTGTCAACAACGTTGTCAGAGCTCAACCTCACTGTCTGCTGTGCCATGCATCCCTGCAGGTTTCTTCATCCCGTATGCTGCCATGCCCAAGTGGTGGAGCTGGTTCTACTGGCTGGACCCTCTGAGCTACATGATGTGAGTATCATTGCACACATTTTGCGCAATGTCTAGATGGCAGCAACATGTTCTGATTGCTACAGCATGGATCGAGGCTTGATTGTGCTGTGTGAGGACTAGATTCGAAGAAACAGGTGACTTGCGTGGAGAACTTCAGACTTGCTCGAAAGGCAGTCACAGACGTGCTCTTACACTTCACAGCACACCTTCATGAAAGGGTTGTGTGCTGATGTATGAAGCTTCCCATCCTCTGCAGATACGGCATTATCACCAGCCAGCTGGGTGATGTGGAGTCTATTATTACTGTAGCTCCTGGGCAAACAACGACAGTGCAGGGCTTGTTGGAAAGTAAGACAATGGTTTGAAATTTGCAAGACTTCTGTACATGAGCACTGTAGTTTCTGGGCACCTAAGTGCCCTGCACAGGACATACCTACGCAGCCACTGGCTGTCATACAAGATCTACACCGCTGCATGAGCCAATTCTGGCTTCATGTCACAGGGCAATATCATCATTGAAGACTGCATGCCAGCCTAACTAGTGATATATGTGGTGGCAGCTTGTTAGGCACCATTAGGATTCAATCAACTTTGAGAGGGCTATCCCAAATCTCACTGTGCTGCCCTGCATTGTCCTGCGCTGCAGATATGCTTGGGTACAACAGCTGGTTTGTTGGCTACTGTGCTGTGATCATGTTGGGCTTTGTGGTGGCGTTCTGGGTGGCGATCGTTGCTGCACTCAAGTTCCTGCACTTTGAGAAGAGATAGATGTTGATGCGGCTGGCTGTGCCTGGAGGCGGAGAGCATCAGCTGCTGGCTTCACCTCAGATAGTGTCTATCACAGCATACATGTACAGGTGTTGCATCTTTGGGCGGATGCAGATTGCGAAAGCTAGCTGTAGTGGCAGATGCCCACAGTAATCGTATACCATGCTCGTGATACTTGTTGAGCACTGCATGGCACTGGGCACCAGTTGCTGCCAAGCCTTGCAACAGAAACACCGTGTCTGAGGCAGGGCTACTGTCACTTCTGCAGTTCAGTTGATGATGGAAAAGCTGCTGCAACAGCAGCTTCTGACTGAGAGAGGGTAATCAGGACTGCCCACCGCGAGCCCGAGGTTGACATGCTGCATAGTAGCGACATGCCAAAATCGTCTGAACAATTCAAGAGGCCAGGTGTAGGGCCAAGTGTAGGAGCCTGCTATAGGTCCAAGCTTCTTCCTCTGGTGTCCTCTCAGACCACAAGCAGCAGTCATGCGCCCCCAATTGTCACCCCACATTCACTTCTTGTGCATACAGATATGCTTTGAGGCGTAAGCAACGCATGAGCAGTCATTCTTGCACAAGTGAACAATCCTCTGCTTTGATGATGATCACTTTGATACAATGATCACCTGTGGACTCGCTGCTACACAATGGAGAAGTGGAGTACCTTTGCATACATCATGTAAGCTATACCATTTTGTGTTCTTCGCCTTGCTATGTCTGCTGCCGCGCCTCGCTTTAGAGCAACTAATTACTACAATGATCACCAAAACTTGAGGATGTCTTGGCCAACCCAGGTCGCTACACTGCTGTACAGCTGTACAGCTAGCCAGATGAAGGTACCGCCCAGACAGAAGCTGCAGCATCAGCGAGTTGACCTACTTCAATGGCCGCGCATTTGGGTTTATCACCTGCATTATACAGTCCTGGGTGTCAATTAAACAACTGTTCTGCTTTACTGCGGCTGCTGAAGTGCAGCATGTCATCGGCGGGAAAAGCGCGGTAGAGTGATGAGCGGCAAACCAACAGGCTGTTAGGGTATTGATGTACCACCTGATCAAGCTCCAGATAAATCCACGGCTGCAACTTAGTAACGATTCAAGGGCACAACTCAACGCAAACAATATACATGCTCGTGCGGAGCTGAGACAGGCCCATTGTCGCGGCAACCCGCGATGTGAATCTCTGACGCCCCCTTAGCTCTTACCTATATGATATGTGTCATTATAATTACTAGTTTACTGATTTGTATGCATGAGAGGAAACCACGCAACTCGTGTCAGCAGCAGTAGCGGACCTACTGTGCGGTGTAGTAGATAGTGTCATCTGGCATAAACGGCGCTGTCGCCACAACAAAGGCTCTTATAGTCTTCTCCATTAAGATCAGAGGGCGTCAACGCATATCTGCAGCGCACAGCATGGACTTCAGGGTGTACGGTCCTCACGATACTGCTCGTTATTGTCTGTTGCTCTCGTCTATAGATTCTGAGGTAAGCTCTGTTGGCATATGCAACGAGCAACCTCTTGCGTGCAGTGTTGTCAGGACAGGCCTATAAGGCGGCTCGACAAGCCTTTAAATGCAGTTTACGTTATCCCAGGCCCACAGCATGAAATGGCTCCAAAGATCATGTCTCTAACAGCACATCCATCGGCTGAATCGTTGATGTCAGTTCAGGAAGTGATCACAACTTCAGAAGTCCCTCTGCAAACCCTTTTTTGGTGAAGTATCGATCACCAGCTGACTGCAGGACCCCGTGTCTGGCATTATGAACAGCTGATCTTCATCAGCACTGTGTATCTGCAGGACACCGTAGGAACACTGAAGA
>JARWLF010000613.1:0-19142 GCA_029853055.1 Scenedesmus sp. KT-U
GATGACGAGCGCCTGGCCGGTCATCATCCGCGAGGCGTCGGAGGCGAGGAACAGGCAGCCGGGCACGATGTCCTGCGGCGCGATCGTGTCCTTCAGGCATTGCCGCTCGATATGGGCGGCGAGGCCGTCGGGCGTCACCCACTTGTCCTTCTGCTTCTGCGTCATCACCCAGCCCGGCGCGAGCGCGTTGACGCGGATGCGATCGGGGCCGAATTCGCGGGCGAGGCTGCGTGTGAGCCCGTTGATGCCGGAATTCGCGCTCGTGTAGATCGGATAGCCGGCATTGCCCATCATGTAGCTGATCGACGAGAAGTTCACGATCGAGCCGCCGCCCGCCGCCTTCATGCCGGGGATCACCGCCTGCGCGGCGAAGAAATAGGCCTTCAGATTGATCGCGATCGCCCAGTCGAAATAGGCCTCGTCGACCTCGTCGGTGGCGTGGCGCTGGTCGTTCGCGGCGTTGTTGACGAGGACGCGCACCGGCCCGTGCGCCTCCGCCGCCTGCGCGATCGCGCCCTTGAGCGCTCGGATGTCGGTGATGTCGCAGGGGATGAAGAGCGGGCGCGTGCCGGTCGCCTGCGCCATCTCCTCGGCGAAGCCGGACGCGTCCGAGCGCTGCACGAAGGCGACGCGCGCGCCCTGGCGCAGAAAACCCTCGGTGAGGGCGGCGCCGATGCCGGAGCCGCCGCCGGTGATGAAGACGGAGGCGTTCTCGAGATCGGGGAAGCGGGGGAGGTTCATCGGGAGCGCTCTCTCGTTTTCGGGGTGGCTTGCGTCGTGTCGCGCAGGAAGGCGGGCATGAACTCGCCGTGCTCGGCGATCAGCGCGTCGACGAGCGCGCGGATCTGAGCGAGGTCGAGCTCGGCGGCCGTGCGCGGGTCCATCATGGCGGCATGATAGACATGCTCGCGGCGCTCGGTCATCAGCGCGGCCACCGTCAGCTCCTGCACATTCAGATTGGTGCGGATGAGCGCGACGAGCTGCGGGGGGAGGTCGGGCACCACGGTCGGCTGGACGCCGCTCGCGTCGACGAGGCAGGGGACCTCCACCGCCGCGCCCTCGGGAAGCTGCGGGATAGTGCCGCGATTGGTTACGTTGCCGTAGATCACCGCCGGCTCGCCGGTGACGATCGCGTTCATGATCGTCGCGGCGTATTCGTGGCTCGGCGCGACCTCGATGCGCTCGGCCGCCTTGTATTGCGCGGCTTGCGCCTCCCAGGCGGCGATCTGCTCCTCGCAGCGGCGCGGATATTCGTCGAGGGGGATGCGGAAGCGCTCGATCAGGTCGGGGCGGTGGCTCTTGATGAACCAGGGCACGTATTCGGCGAAATGCTCCGAGCTCTCGGTGACGAAATAGCCCAGATGCATCATCGCTTCGTAGCGCACGAGGTTGGGGCAGCGCGGGTTCCAGGCGCTCTCGAGCGGGATGCGCCCGGCGCGGTAGCCCTCGCGCAGGAGCGGGTAGAGGTCGCGCTCGCCCCCGCCCGGCAGCCGCTCGACGAGCTCGAGGAAGAAGGCCATGTGGTTGATGCCCCCCACCCGGTAGCGCAGGCGATCGACGGGGATGCCGAGATCGCGCGCGAGCTCGCCCGCCGTCCCCTGCACCGAATGGCAAAGCCCCACCTGCGCGATGTCGGGAAAGCGCGCCCCGATCGCCCAGGTGTTGATCGCCATCGGGTTGACGTATTGCAGCATCAGCGCGTTCGGGCAGACCTCGCGCATGTCCTGCGCGATCGCCCACAGATGCGGCACCGTGCGCAGGCCGCGCATGATCCCGCCGACGCCGAGCGTGTCGGCGATCGTCTGGCGCAGGCCGAAGCGCTTCGGGATCTCGAAATCCGTCCCCGTGCAGGGCCGGTAGCCGCCGATCTGGAAGGCGACCACGACGAAATCCGCGCCGTCGAGCGCCGCGCGGCGATCCGTGTGCGTCTCGATCCGCGCCGGCGCGTCGAGGCTCGCCACGAGCTTTTGCGCGACGAGCGCGCTCTCCGCGAGCCGCTTCTCGTCGATGTCCATCAGCGCGATGGTGGCGTCCGCGAGGGCGGGGCGGGAGAGCACGTCGCCGACGATGTTCTTCATGAACACCGTCGAGCCCGCGCCGACGAAGGCGATCCGCGTCATGTCACGGCTCCGGTCACTTGACTGCTCCGAGCGTCAGGCCCGCGATGAAGTGCTTCTGCATCAGGAAGAACATCGCCACCGGCGGCAGCGCGGCGACGATCGAGCCGGCGCTCATCATGTTGTAGGCGGCGCGGAACTGGCTGTTGAAGGCGGTGATCCCCGCCGTCACCGGCTGGCTGTCGGCGCCCTGCGTGAGCACGATCGCCCAGAAATAGTCGTTCCAGATGAAGGTGAAGATCAGGACCGCGAGCGCGGCGATGGCGGGCTTCATCAGCGGCAGGACCACGTACCAGAAGATCCGCACCTCGCTCACCCCCTCCACCCGCGCCGCCTCGATCAGCTCGCGCGGGAGCGCGCGGATGAAGTTGCGCATGAACAGGGTGCAGAAGCCGGTCTGGAAGGCGATGTGGAAGAGCACGAGGCCCGTGCGGGTGTCGTAGAGGCCGAGTTCGAGGGTGAGGTCGCGTACCGGCACCATCAGGATCTGGAAGGGCACGAAATTGCCCGCCACGAACATGAAGAAGATCCAGATGTCGCCCTTGAACCGGTACACCGCGAGCGCGAAGCCCGTCATGCACGAGAGCGCCACCGCCCCGATCACGGTGGGCACCGTGACGAGGAACGAGTTGAGGAGGTAGCGCGGCATGTCGGAGCCCGTGAAGACGCGCCCGTAATTCGCGACGAGGTCGAAGCGCGAGGGCAAGCCCCAGATGTTGCCGGTGACGAAATCCGCGTCCGGCTTCACCGAGAACAGGGCCACCATCAGGAGCGGCAGGAGCCAGATCGCGAGCGCGATCGGCAGGAGCACCTGGTAGCCGATGCGCACGGGAGCGATGGTGCGGGCGACGGGGGTCGGGAACATGGCTCAGCTCGCCCTCTCGTCGCGGTACATCTTGGCGAGGAAGGCGGCGACGTAGACCATCATGATCAGGAACAGCACCACCGCGATCGCCGCCCCGTAGCCCATCCGGAAGCCGAATTCGGAGAGCGCCACCTCGAACATGTAATAGGCGAGCACCCGGCTCGAGCCGAACGGCCCGCCATTCGTCATCACCGAGACCATGTCGAAGGAGCGCAGCGCTCCGATCACGGTGACGACGAGCGCGATGAAGGTCGCCGGGCGCAGCTGCGGCAGGATCACGTACCAGAGCATCCGCCAGCCCTTGGCCCCGTCGAGCCGCGCGGCCTCGACCTGCTCGGGATCGACGGCGTTGAGCCCGGTCAGGTAGAGGATCATGCAATAGGCCGTCTGCGGCCACAGCCCCGCGAGGATGATGCCGAAGGTGACCGTGTCGGGATCGCCGAGGATGTTCACCGGCCCGAGCCCGAAGAGCGACAGGATCGGGTTGAGGAGCCCGATCGAGGGATTGTAGAACCAGGCGAAGACGAGCCCGACGACGACCTGCGAGATCACGAACGGGAAGAAGAACAGCGACTTGTAGAGCCTGATGAAGCGGACCTTCTGGTTCAGGAACAAGGCGATGAACAGCCCGCCCGGGATCGCGAGGAGATACAGGACGAGCCAGAGCACGTTGTTGTACAGAGACGTGTAGAAGGCCGGATCGTCGAACAGCTCCTCGTAGTTCCGCAGCCCGATGAAGCGCGCCTCGCCGAGCCCGTCCCACTGGTAGAGCGAGATGTTGAACGATTGGAAGATCGGCGCGACGACGTAGATCGCAAAGAAGATCGCGCCCGGCGCCAGGAACAGGAACGGCGCCAGCGCGAGCTGGTTCGCGCGCCAGAAGCCGCGCGCGCGCATTTCGCGGACGGGGGGAGCCGTTGTGTGCATCGCGCGAAGCCTCGTCTGTCGTGTCTCGGCGGCCGGTGTTCCGTCCCGGACGAGCCGCGCCGTCCCGGAGCGCGCGTCGGCGCCCGGGACGACGGGTGCGCAGCGGCTAGAGCGCGATCAGTCCCGGTAGACGCGCTCGCGCACGCGCTCGAGCCGCGTCAGGATCGCGTCGAGATTGTCGGGGCGCACCATGAATTCCTGAAAACCCTCCATGGCGGCCGCCGCCATCTCGGCGGGCGCGTCGCGGTCGAAGAACTGCGCCAGCGCGTAGGCGTTGGACAGCATCTCGAAGCCCGCCTGCAGGAACTTGTCGTCGCCCACCTGCGCGTCGCGATGGACCGGCAATTGGCCGAGTTCCTCGTTGATGGTCGTCTGGTTCTCCGGGTCGACGACGAAGCGCAGGAAGGCGCGGGCGGCCTCCTTGTTCTGCGCGCCGGCGGGGATGTGGAAGGTGTCGGTGGGCGCGTCCTCCGCCATCGGGACGCCGTCCGTGATGCGCGGGAACTGGTTGAAGCCGAGCTGCTCGTCGGTGAGCCCGGCATCGCGCAGGGGCGCCACGACGAAATTGCCCATCAGATACGCGGCCGCCTCGCCGTTCACGAGGAAGGGCAGCGCCTCCTGCCAGGTGAAGCTCGTGTGGTTGTCGACGAAGGCGCCCATGTCCACGAGCGTGCGCCAATTGGCGAAGACCTCGCGCACGCGCTCGTCCGTCCAGGGGATCTCCCCGTTGGTCAGCGCCATGTGGAACTCGTAGCCGTGCGTGCGCAGGCTCAGATAGTCGAACCAGCCCGCGGCCGTCCACAGGAAGCGGGTGCCGATCGTGTAGCACTTGATGCCGTTCTCGAGGAGCGTGCGGCAATTCTCGAGCTCTTCTTCCCAGGTCGTCGCGGCGGTGAGGCCGAGGCGATCGAACGGCCGTCGATCGTCATCGAGGGCTTGGTCGAGGCGAGCGCTTCGCCGAGCTCGCCCTCCCAGAGGTCCGAGACGTCCTCGAACAGGTTCGCCGCCACGAAGGGCCGCATCCGGTTGCCGGCATACCAGGCGTTCACGTCCGGCGGGTTGGCGGTGAGATAGTTGCGGATCTGCGTCTTGTTGGCCTCGCGGTCGAGGAGCGTCAGCTCGACGTTGAGCCCCGGATGCTTCTCCTGGAAGCGGGCGACCAGCCCCTCGATCGCCGAGCGCGGCGCCGGGTTGAGGTCGTTGAAGAAGATCCGCAGATCGCCGGTGAGCTCCTCACCTTGCGCCGGACCCGCGAGCGCGGTGCCGAGCGCCAAGGCGGCGAGGCTCGTCGTCAGAATGCCGGAAATGCTCTTTCGCATACGCGTCCTCCTCGTGTTCCGATCCCCATCGGGTTTCATTATTTGGAACTTGGTTTTGCTGCTTGAAACGAGTTCACCGAATGGATAGGCTTTTGTCAACCCTGGGAAGCGCGGGAACGGAATGGACGCGAGACGCAAGGCGGAGGCCGGCGACGGGACGGTCGGCAAGGCGGTGGAGGTGCTGGAGCTCGTTGCCGGCTTCGGGCGCCCCGTGCGCTTCACCGCGATCCTCGCCAGGAGCCACTATCCGAAGGCGACGCTCTACCGGCACCTGCGCACCCTCGTCGCCCAGGATCTCCTCGCCTACGACGAGGAGGCGCAGACTTACGCGCTCGGCATCCGGCTCGTGCGCCTCGCCCACGCCGCCTGGCGGCAGAGCTCGCTCGCCCCGATCGCCCGCGCCCATCTCGACGCGCTCTCGGCCGAGATCGGCGCGACGGTGCATCTCGCCCAGCTCGACCACGCCCATGTCCTCTACGTCGACAAGCGCAATGCCCGCGAGCCGATCGAGATGTTCAGCCAGGCGGGCAAGATCGGCCCGGCTTATTGCACGGGCGTCGGCAAGGCGATGCTCGCCGTCGTCGATCCGCGCTCGCGCCCCGAGCTGATCGCCCAGCAGAGCTTCCATCGCTTCACGCCGCGCACGATCACGCAGGCCGACGCGCTCGAGGCCGAACTCGCGCGCGTGCGGGCGTGCGGCTACGCCGTCGACGACGAGGAGCACGAGCCCGGCATCATCTGCGCCGCGGTGCCGATCCTCACGCGCGCCGGGCGGCTCATGGGGGCTCTCTCCGTCACCTCCTCGACCGCGCGCACGACGCTCGACGCCCTCGTCGCCCGCGTGCCCCGCCTCCAGGCGGCGGCCCGTGCGATCGCGGGCGACATGGAGAGCTGGCGCTTTCCGGAGGAGGCGGGGGCGGCGGGGGCAGATTAGGGGAGGATCGGGTCGATGTCGGGTCTCGCTCTGCGCGGTGTGGTGAAGACGTTCGGCGATGCGAAGGTCGTCCACGGGGTCGATCTCGAGGTCGCGCACGGCGAGTTCTGCGTGTTCGTCGGCCCCTCCGGCTGCGGCAAGTCCACGCTGCTGCGCATGATCGCCGGCCTCGAGGAGACGACGGGCGGGGAGATCCACATCGGCGGCCGCGAGGTCACCCGCCTCGATCCGGCGAGCCGCGGGGTGGCGATGGTGTTCCAGAGCTACGCGCTCTACCCGCACATGAGCGTCGCCGAGAACATGGGCTTCGGGCTCAAGATGAACGGCCGGCCCAAGGCCGAGATCGCCGAGAAGGTCGCCCGCGCCGCCGAGATCCTGCGGCTCGGCGATTATCTCGCCCGCAAGCCCAAGCAGCTCTCCGGCGGCCAGCGCCAGCGCGTCGCCATCGGGCGCGCGATCGTGCGCGGGCCGGAGGTCTTCCTGTTCGACGAGCCGCTCTCCAATCTCGACGCCGAGCTGCGGGTCGAGATGCGCGTCGAGATCGCCCGCCTGCACCGCGAGATCGGCGCGACGATGATCTACGTGACCCACGACCAGGTCGAGGCGATGACGCTCGCCGACAAGATCGTCGTGCTGCGCGGCGGGCGCGTCGAGCAGGCCGGGCGCCCGCTCGACCTCTATCGCGACCCGGACAACCGCTTCGTCGCGGGCTTCATCGGCTCGCCGGCGATGAATTTTCTCGACGCGCGGGCGGGCGGCGGCAGCGTGTCGGTGCCGGGCCTCGGGGACGTCGTCGTGCCGAGCGGGGCCGTGCGCGCGGCGGGCGAGCAGGCGGTCTGCGCCGGCATCCGCCCGCAGCACCTGCGCATCGTGCCCGGCGACAGCCACCGCGTCGAGATGACCGAGGCGCTCGGCGGCGTCTCCTACGTGCACGCGATCGCGCCCACCGGCGAGAAGCTCGTCGCCGAGACCCGCGACGATGTGATCCACCCGCCCGGCGCCCGCATCGCGCTCGCCGTCGAGCCCGAGCACCTGTTGCTCTTCCGCGCGAGCGACGGCGCCCGCCTGCGCGCCTGAGGGTCGGCGATCGTCTCTCGAACCCCGGAACGCCTCCATTCGGCACACGTTGGCGGCACGGCGTGTCCCCCGGCGCCGCTGCCTGCAACAATCGCCAGTGGAGACGACTTCATGTTTCGCATGAGCTGCCCCGTCGCGCCCTCGCGCCGAGCCGTTCTCGGCGGCCTCGGCGCCCTGCTCGCGGGGACGACCGCACTCGGCCGCGCCCCCGCCCTCGCGCACACCCAGACGGTGCGCGGCCAGGGGGGCGGCATGACGCTCGGCTTCGACCCCGCTTATCTGCGCGGCGCCGTCGAGCCCTTCGCGCGCACCACCCTCTATGCCGGCGAGCGGCTGACCTGGCCGATGATCGGACCGAGCTTCTCCAAGGAAGCGGCGATCCCGCCGCATCTGTGGGGGATGCTCTACGACGATTGGCGCCCCGCGATGCAGGAGGAGGGGCTCTCCGTCTTCCTCCAGGGGCTCGAGAATCGCGGGCCGGACAATGCCAGAAAGCGCATCTACACCTCCGCGCTCACGCCCGATCTCTACGAGCGCCATTACCGACCGAAGGTCGCCCGCTTCCTCGAGAATCTGTTCGACCCCGCCCATGCCGGCGAGCCGCTGATGGCGCGCTATTACGAGGATTATTGGGATCTCTACTGGGACCTGCATCTGGGCGTGCGCGACGACGACATCCCGCCCGAAGTGCGCGAGATCGGCAACGCCTTCAACGCGGTGATCGGCTTCTGGGACCCGCGCTCGGAGGAGGTCTACCGCGCCTATATGCGGGTGCGCGAGCTGCGGCCGGGCCTGCGCTCCTGGATCGACGCGCGCCTGCAGGACATCCTCGACGGGAATGTCGAGAACCCCGAGGCGACGATCGCGCATTACTGGCTCGTCAATGGCGGCGGCGGCGAGAATTTCAGGCGCGAGGACGTGGTCTTCGAGTGCTTCCACAACTTCCTCGCCTTTTCGCAATGGGGCAACACGCTCTACCGGATCATGGACCGGCTCGACCGAGAGAACGGGGACGACGTCGTGCGCGCGGCCTTCGACGCGGCGCTCGCCGATCCGGACGCGCGCGACGAGGACGGCCCGTTCACCCGGCTCGATCGGCTGACGATGGAGCTCTTCCGCACGATCTCGCCCAATACCGGCAGCCTCTCGACGCTCGCGGTGGCGCAGGAGGAGGACGAGCCGGTGGAGCACGCCTTCATCCTCCATCCCCACCCCGAGACGAGCAACGATCCGCGCCATTGGGAGGACCCGGAGACCTTCGATCCGGACCGCTACCTGCGCGTGCCGACGAGCGCGCAGGTCGACGAGGAGGCCTGTACCGGCGCCGGGCTCGCGCGCTGCCCGTTCTCGCTCGTCGCGGCGTCGATGCCCGAGGAGCGCGACGTGCTGATGAAGAATTCGGGCTTCGGCACCGTGTTCGGCACGGTCGAGGGGCGCGATTTCCCCGTCGTCGACCATGCCGGCTTCGCGCCGTTCGGCTTCGGCTACCGGCGTTGCGCCGGCGAATGGCTGACGATCGACTTCTTCAACGACGTCCTGCGCAAGATCCATGCGGAGAACATCGTCTTCGCCCGCGTCGCCGTCGACGAGCCCGAGCGCCTGCCAGTGGGACCGGTGACGGTCATCGAGGACGACATCGCCTTCGAGCGCGCCTGATCAGGCGGGGGGAGGGGGCGTGCGGGCGCGCGCGCTCCCTTTCTGTTCCCCTCGCCGTTCCCCTTTCGGTCCTGCCGTGCTACACGAAGAGCATGCCTGCGACAGCGCCCCTGCCCGACGACTTTCCCGGCCTGCGCCCGGACGGCCGCCAATCGCCCGCCGCGCTCGCGATCCAGCGCGGCGTGCGGCGGATGCTCGCGGCGATGGATTGCGCGAGCCTGTGCGAGTTCACCCTGCGCTCGGGGCGGCGGGCGGACGTGATCGCGCTCGCGCGCGACGGCTGCGTCTCGATCGTCGAGATCAAATCCAGCGTGCGCGATTTCCGCGCCGACCGGAAATGGCCGGATTACCGCGATTTCTGCGACCGGCTCTATTTCGCGGTCGATGCGTCGACCCCCCTCGACATCCTGCCGCCGGAGACCGGGCTCATCCTCGCCGACGGTTACGGCGCGGAGATCCTGCGCGAGCCGCCCCACCACCCCCTCGCGCCCGCCCGCCGCAAGGCCCTGACGCTACGCTTCGCCCGCGCCGCCGCCGCCGGCCTCCACGCCGCGACGGACCCCGAGGCGCGGGGCTTTCTGGGCGGGCTCTCGGAGGGTTGAAGGGGGCGGAGGAGAAATACAAAGGTGTCATCCCCGGCCGGAGCACGCAGAGCGTGCGGAGGGGAAGGGGACCCAGCGCGATAATTGCTTGCGCAGCAAGCGCGCGCGGCGGCGATGAGCCGCCTGGCCGGCGGCGCGAGAACGTGCTCCGCACGCGTCTTTTTGTGCTCTCGTCCCCTTTCCCTGCGCGCCTTCGACGCTCCGGCCGGGGATGACACCGGTGGAGTCGCCGCGAAGCGCGATCGCAGGTCGGCTACGACCTCCCGGCCTCCAGCACCGCGTACACGTCCCCCGAATTGGCCTCGTGGGGGAGCGCGTCGAGGATCTCGGCCATGCGCGCGGCGGGCACCGTCTCGTCGGGGAGGGCGGCCGTCTCGCCGAGCGAGAGGGCGAAGCGGTAGGGCGCGCGCGCGGCGAGCCGCAGGAGGGCGCGCTGCGCGACGTCGCGCGCGATCGTCGTGAACTCGAAGGAGAGCGCCGGCACCGGCTGCGTGAGGCCGGCGAGCACCTCGTCCTCGAAGCCCTCCACGTCGATCTTGACGAAAGACGGGGACCCGTGCGCGGCGATCAGCGCGTCGAGCGTCGTCATCGGCACCTCGATCTCCCGGTCCCAGGCCTGCCCCTCCCAGCCGCGCGCGCCCGCCGCCGCGGCGACGAAGGCGCTCGAGGCGGTCGTGACGGTGGGGTTCGCCGTGTTGACCGCAAGCCGCACCGTGCCGATCGCTCCCCCCGCGGCCGCCTGCACGAGCGCCACGTCCGCGTCGCGCCCGTGGATCAGGCGCAAGGCGCGCATCGCGGCGGGCTGCGGCTCGAGCGCGACGACGCGCGCGCCGAGCCGGCGGAAGCTCGCGGTGCGGTCCCCGACATGGGCGCCGATATCGAAGGCGAGATCGCCGGGGCGGAGGAAACGCCGGTAGAGCGCGTCGAGCGCCGCCCGCCGCTCGGGATCGCCGTGATAGAGGCGCAGGGAGCGCCCGATGGCGCGCGCGTTCGGCTTCATCGCAGGGAGCCCTCCCGCGCGGCGAGCGCCGCGAGCGCACGCGGCATCTCCCGCTCCTCGGGGATCGCGCACAGGCCAGCGCGCGCGAAGAGCGCTCCCAGGCGTGGATCGGCGGTGATCACGGCGAACGGCACCGCGAGAAGATAGCCGGCGCAGAACAGGAGCGCCACCGGCAGCGCGGCCGGGATCGTCGCCGCGACGAAGGCGAGGATGCCGACGCCGAAGGCGGTCGCGGGCCAGCCGAAGCGCAACGCCTCGCCCCAGGAGACGCGATGGGCGTCGCGCGCCTGCCCGGTCCAGCCCGTGCCGCGCCCGAGCGCGAGCCCCAGCATGAACAAGGTGAGCCGCATCGAGGCCACGGCGCCGAGGATCGCCGAGAAGACGAGCTCGATCGCCGCCCCCGCCGCGAAGCGTCCCGCGCCCCCATAGGCCGCGACGCCGCCCTTCGTGAGCGCGAGATCGAGGAAGCCGATCACGCGCGGCGCGGTCGAGAGGGCGAGGAAGGCGAGGTAGAAGGCGATCGCCGCGGCCACGGGGAAGGCGGCCGGGTCCGTCGTCGCCGCGATGACGGGCGCGAGCGCGAGGACGAGCGTCATCGCGGGCACGGCGGCGAACATCGCGATCGCGGTGACGAGCTGCACCCGGCTCGTCGGCACGAGGCCGGAGAGGCCGACGAGCTTGAGATATTGCAGGTTGCCCTGACACCAGCGCAGGTCGCGCTTCGAGAAATCGAGGAGCGTCGGCGGGTTTTCCTCCCACGAGCCGCCCTCGCGCGGCAGCACGCGCACCTCCCAGCCCGCGCGGCGCATCAGCACCGCCTCGACCTGATCGTGCGAGAGGACCGGGCCGCCGAGCGGCGGCGCCCCGCGCAAGGTCGGCAGCCGGCAATGGCGTCGGAAGGGGGCGATGCGCACGATGGCATTGTGCCCCCAATAGGGCCCGCAATCCCCCGTCCACCAGGCCGAGCCGAGCGTGTAGGGCCGCATGCCGTGGCGCATGCCGAACTGGAAGATGCGCGCGAAGGCGCTTCGCGACGGCGCTCCCACGACGAGGCTCTGCAGGATGCCGATGCGCGGGTTCGCCTGCACGATGCGGACCATGCGCAGGATCGCGTCCGCGCTCATCAGGCTGTCGGCGTCGAGCGTGAGCATGAGCTCGTAGTCGCGCCCCTGCCGCTCGAGGAAATCGCGGATGTTGCCGGCCTTGTAGCCGGTGTTGCGGGCGCGGCGGCGATAATGGATGCGCTCGGCCCCCACCCCGGCCTGCGCCTTCCATGCGGCGATCGCGGCCTCCTCCTCTTCGGCGATGGCGGGATCGCTGGTGTCGGAGAGGACGAAATAGGCGAAGGCGTCGCCGGCGCCGGTCTCCTCCAGGCCCTCGCGCACGACGGCGAGACGGGCGAGCGCGCGGGCGGTGTCCTCGTTGCGGACCGTCATCACGATCGCGGTCGCCGCGACGATCGGCGCGTCCGTGTCCCCCGCCGCCGCGAAGGGGGCGACGGCGGCGATCGGATCGGGCGAGAGCCGTGCGATCGCAAAGCCGATCGCGGCGTTGACGAGGCCGAGCACCGTCCAGGGCGCGCAGATCGCGAAGGCGAGGAGGAAGGCGAGATCGACGAGGGAGAGACCGTCCGCCGCGAGGATCGCCCCCGCCCCGCCGACGAGCGCGAGGGTGCCGGTCCCGACGAGGCCCGCGACGAGGAGGCGGCGGCGGCGCCACGTCCGCGCCGTCGCGCCGGTCATCTGGACGGGGCGCGCGTCCGTATGGGAAGAAGCGAGCGGCGTCGCCTCGCGGAGGCCGGTCGGTCGCACGAGATCGTTCATCCTTCCTCCGCTTGCGGCGTTTCTTCAGATTGCGACGGCGTCAGGCGCCGACGAGGACGACGAGGATCGGACGCGCCCCATGCACGAAGCACGCTCTCTCTGGTACGCGGCACGGGGCAAAGTGGACCTGCGGCGCGCGCCGCTTCCGCCCCGCCGCGACGATGCGGCGCGGATCGAGACGCTGTGGACGGGTCTCAGCCGCGGCACGGAGCGGCTCGTGTTCGAGGGCCGCGTGCCGGCCTCCGAGCGCGAGCGCATGCGCGCGCCGCTCCAGGAGGGCGATTTCCCGTTCCCCGTGAAATACGGCTACAGCGCGGTGGGCATCGTGCGCGAGGGGCCGGTCGCGCTCCTCGGCCGCAACGTCTTCGCGCTCGCGCCCCATCAGGACCTGTTCGACGCTCCCCTCTCCCTCCTGCAACCCGTGCCCGACGACGTGCCGGCGCGCCGCGCCGTGCTCGCGGCCAACATGGAGACGGCGCTCAACGCGGTCTGGGACGGCGGCGTCGCGCCCGGCGACCGGGTGGTGGTGATCGGGGCGGGCATGGTGGGCGCGCTCGTGGCCCATCTCTGCGCGCGCATCCCCGGCACGCGGACGACCCTCGTCGACGTCGTGCCCGAGCGCCGCGCGATCGCGGACGCGCTCGGCTGCGGATTTTCGAAACCGCTCGACGCGCCGGGCGACGCGGACGTCGTCTTCCACGCCTCCGCCACCGCGGCGGGCCTCTCCTGCGCGCTCGCCTGCGCGGGCGACGAGGCGCGGGTCGTGGAATTGTCCTGGTACGGCGAGCGGCCGGTCGAAATCGGGCTCGGCGCCCAATTCCACGCGGGCCGCCTCACCCTCGTCTCGAGCCAGGTCGGCCGGGTGCCGCCCATGCGCCGCGCGCGCTGGACGACGGGCCGCCGGCTCGCGACCGCGCTCGCCTTGCTAGCCGATCCGCGCCTCGACGCGCTGATCACGGAAGAGGTGCCCTTCGAGAGCCTCCCCGAGACCCTGCCGCGCCTCCTCGCCGCGGACGCGCCCGGCCTCGCCACCGCCATCCGCTATCGCGGCCGAGATCACTGACACGACACCCGAAGAAGAGGAAAGCCGATGTACGCCGTCGAGGTCCGCGATCACGTGATGATCGCCCATTCGTTCCGAGGAGACCTGTTCGGTCCCGCCCAGAAGCTGCACGGGGCGACCTTCGTCATCGACGTCGCCTTCTTCCGCGAGGATCTGTCGCCCGACGGCGTCGTCGTCGACATCGGCCGCGCGCACGAGGCGCTGAAGGCGACGCTCGCGCCGCTCAATTACCGGAACCTCGACGAGCTGCCGCAATTCTCGGGGCTCAACACGACGACCGAATTCCTCTGCAAGCACGTCTTCGACGCGATGGCCGACGCCGCTCGGACGGGACGGCTCGGGCCGGGCGGCGAGGGGATCGTGCGCATCAAGGTGACGATCTCGGAGAGCCACGTCGCGCGCGCCTGGTACGAGAGCGCGCTGTGAGCGCTCCGCTGCGCGCCGTTCTCGCCTTCCCCGGAGACCTCGACACGCCGACCGGCGGCTACGCCTATTGCCGGGCGGTGCTCGCGCGGCTCGGGCGTCACGGCGTCGAGGCCCGCCCGCTCTCGCTGCCGGCGTCATTCCCCGCGCCGGAGGCGGGCGACGTCGCCGAGGCGATCGCGCGGCTCGCGGCGGTCGAGGCCTCCGACGCGCTCCTCGTCGACGGGCTCGCCTACGGCGTCCTGCCGGCGACGGCGCTCGACGGACTCGCGCGCCCGCTCGTCGCCCTCGTCCACCATCCGCTCGGGCTGGAGGCCGGGCTCGCGCCCGAGCGCGCGCGCGATCTCCTCGCGATGGAGGCGGCGGCGCTCGCGCGGGCGACGCGCATCGTCGCCGCGAGCCCGACGACGGCGCGGGTGATCGTCGAGGAATTCGGCATCCCCGCCGATCGCGTCCTCGTCGCCCCGCCCGGCACCGACCCGGCGCCGCGGGCGACGGGCTCGGAGAATGGCGGGCCGCTCCAGATCCTCGCGCTCGGCGCGGTCACGCCGCGCAAGGGCTTCGACCTCCTCGTCGAGGCGCTCGCGCCGCTCGCCGACCGCTCCTTCATTCTCACCATCGCCGGGCCGATCGACCGGGACGATGCCTGCGTCGCGGCCCTGCGCGAGAGGATCGCCGAGGCGGGCCTCGCCGACCGGGTGATCGTCACCGGCACGCTGGAGCCCGTCGCCCGCGACGCGGCGCTCGCGGGGGCCGACCTGTTCGTGTCGTCCTCGCTCTACGAGGGCTACGGCATGGCGCTCGCGGAAGCGCTGGCGCGAGGGCTGCCGATCGTCGCCTCGACCGGTGGCGCCGCCCACGAGACGGTGCCCGACGAGGCCGCCCTCAAGGTGCCGCCCGGCGACGTCGCCGCGCTCTCGGACGCTCTCGCCCGCGCCATCGACGACAAATCTCTGCGCGCGCGGCTCGCGGACGCCTCCTTCGCGGCGGGCACCCGCCTGCCGACCTTCGACGACACCACGCGCATCGTCGCGCAGGCTCTGCGCGAGAGCCTCGGCGCGCCCTCCGGAGCCTCGAGATGAGCGGATTCTCCCCCGATTGGCTCGATCTGCGGGAGGGCGCCGACCATCGCGCCCGCGATGCGGGCCTGGTCGCCCGCCTCGCCGAGGCGCTCGCGCCGCGCCCCGCGCCGCTCGCGATCGTCGATCTCGGCTGCGGGCTCGGCTCGAACCTGCGCGCGCTCGCGCCCCGGCTGCCCCCTCGGCAGTCCTGGCGGCTCGTCGATCACGATCCCGCCCTCCTCGCCGCCGCCCGCGAGCGCCTCCTCGCCTGGGCGGAGACGGGGGAGGAGCGGGCGGACGGGTCACTCGTGCTCGCGCAAGGCGCGGCGACGCTCGAAGTGTCCTTCCACGAGGCCGATCTCGTCGCGGGGCTCGAAGCCGCGCTCGGTCCGCGCCCGGACCTCGTCACCGCGGCGGCCCTGTTCGATCTGTGCTCCGAGCCCTTTCTCACGCGCCTCGCGGACGCGGTCGCGGCGCACGGGGCGCTCTTCTACACGGCGCTCACCTACGACGGACGCGAGACCTGGACGCCGCCCCATCCGGCGGACGCGGACGCGCTCGCCGCCTTCCTCGCCGACCAGCGCACCGACAAGGGTTTCGGCCCCTCCGCCGGCCCCGATGCGAGCGCCGTCCTCGCCCGTCTTCTCGCCGAGAGGGGATACCGCGTGGAGGAGGCGGACAGCCCCTGGCGGCTCGCCGCGGGCGACGATCCGGACCTGATCCGGGCGCTCGCCCACGGCCAGGCGCAGGCGCTCGCGGGGCGTCTGCCGGAGGCCGTGTGCGCGGATTGGCGCGCGGCGCGCGAGGGCGCGCAGGCGGTGTCGATCGGGCACGTGGATCTCCTGGCCGTTCCGGGGGGTTGAGCGGGCGGGGCTCCTTCGGCCGCGCTTCTTGTCCCGCTTCTTGTCCCGCTTCTTGCCAGCTTCGCGCTCGCGTGCCACCTTCCGCCGCGACGTCGCACCCGTTCGAGCGTTGAAATGAGCTTTTCTCCGGTTCCCGTCTTCGACGGCCACAACGACGCGCTCCTGCGTCTCCTGCGCGCCGGCTGCGGGTCCGAGGCGGCCTTCGTCGAGGGCGATCGCGAGTGTCACCTCGATCTCGCGAGGGCGCGCGCGGGCCGGATGGTCGGCGGCTTCTTCGCGATCTACGTGCCGGACGAGGCCGTCGACGGCGCCGAGATCGACGCGCTGATGAGCCTTCCCGCCTACGACGTGCCGCTGCCCGCCCCGCTCGATCCGGCCTACGCGACGCGCACCGCGCTCGCCATGATGGCGATCCTGATCCGGCTCGGGCGGATCTCGCGCGGGACGGTCCGGCTCGTCGGCTCGGTCGCCGAGATCGAGGCCGCGATGGAGGACGGCGCGCTCGCGGCCCTGCCCCACATGGAGGGCGCGGAGGCGATCGACCCCGATCTCCACGCGCTCGAGGTCTTCCACGCGGCGGGGTTGCGCTCGCTCGGCCCCGTCTGGAGCCGCCCGACGATCTTCGGCGAGGGCGTGCCGTTCCGCTATCCGTCCGGACCCGACATCGGCGGCGGGCTCACCGAGCACGGCAAGCGGCTCGTGCGCGCCTGCAACCGGCTCGGCATCCTCGTCGATTGCTCGCATCTCAACGAGAAGGGTTTTCAGGACGTCGCCCGCATCTCCGACGCGCCGCTCGTCGCCACCCATTCGAACGCGCACGCGGTCTGCCCGCACGCGCGCAACCTCACCGACCGCCAGCTCGACGCGATCCGGGCGAGCGGCGGCGTGGTGGGGCTCAATTTCGCGACCTCCTTCATCCGCCCGGACGGCAGGCGCGAGCCCGACACGCCGCTCTCGATGATGGTCGACCAGATCGTGCATCTCGTCGATCGGCTCGGCATCGACGGCGTCGCGCTCGGCTCGGATTTCGACGGCGCCACCATCCCCGACGCGATCGGCGACGCCTCGGGCCTCCAGCGCCTGTTCGAGGCCCTGTCCGAGCGGGGCTACGACCGCGACGCGCTGGAGCGGATCGGATATCGCAATTGGCTGAGGGTGTTGCGGGTCACGCTCGGGGGGTGACAGAAGCGGGTCTCCCCTTTCCCGAAAGGGAGAGGGGTTCTCTCGGATCTCCCCTCTCCCGGATGGGAGAGGGGTCGGGGGTGAGGGCGTACGGGTGGTGGTCCAGGCTCCGAGCCCTCGCGGCGCGCGACCCGTGGAGCCCTTTCTGCCACCGGAATCCCCTCACCCCTGCCCCTCTCCCGTCCGGGAGAGGGGTTCTCACCGCTTCGCGTCGCGCAGGATCTCGCGCGCGGCGTTGCGGCCGGGGAGGCCGGTGACGCCGCCGCCGGGGTGGGTTCCCGAACCGCACATGTAGAGGCCGGGCACGGGCGAGCGGTGGTCGGCGTGGCCGAGGACCGGGCGGGCGGAGAAGATCTGCCCGAGCGAGAGCGCGCCGTGGAAGATGTCGCCGCCGATGAGCCCGAATTCCCGCTCGAGCCCGGCGGGGGAGAGCACCTGGCGGGCGATCACCGAGGCGGCGAAGCCCGGCGCGTGGGCGTCGACGGTCGCGATCATCAGGTCCGCGACCGTCTCCTCGTGCGCATCCCAGGAGGCACCGCCGGGGAAATCGTCGGGGAGCTCGGGCAGGACGTGCTGGCAGAACAGGCTCGCGACATGCGCGCCCTTGGGCGCGAGACCGTCGTCGAGCGTCGAGGGGATCAGCATCTCGACGATCGGCGCGCGCGACCAGCCATGGGTGCGGGCATCCGCATGGGCGCGGTCCATATAGGCGAGGGAGGGGGCGATCACGATGCCGGCCGTGTGGTGGTCGGCCGGCTCGCGGCCGGGTTTTGCGGTAAAGCTCGGCAGCTCCGAGAGCGCGACGTTCATCCGGAAGGTGCCCGAGCCGCATTTGTAGCGACGGATGCGCTCGCGGAAATCGGCCGGGAGCAAAGCCGGATCGACGAGCCGCTCGAACAGGAGCTTTGGATTGACGCTCGCCGCGACGCGCGCCGCGCGGTGGACGCGCCCGTCCTCCGTCACGGCACCGACCGCGCGCCCCTTCTCGACGAGGATCTCGCGCACGCCGGCCCCCGTCTCGATCGCGACGCCCGCCTCGAGGCAGGCCGCGCGCATCGCCTGGGTGATGGCGCCCATGCCGCCGATCGCGTGCCCCCAGACGCCCTTCTTGCCGTTGACCTCGCCGAAGCAATGATGCGCGAGGACGTAGGCCGTGCCGGGATGGTAGGGGCTCGCGAAATTGCCGACGACGGCGTCGAAGCCGAACAGGGCCTTGATCGGCTCGCTTTCGAAGAAGCGGTCGAGATAATCCGCGGCCGAGGCGGTGAAGATCTCGAGGAGCTCGCGGCGGGTCTCCATCGGCAGGCCCGCGACCTGCCGCCCGAGCGCGCCCGCGCGCCAGAGCTGCGGGAGCGCGGCGAGGAGGCCGCCTTCGGTGACGTTCGGCGGCGTCCGCCCGACGAGGACGCGCAGGAGATCCACCACCGCGTCGAGGCGCGCCTCGTAGGCGTCGAGCGCCTCGACGTCGCGGGTCGAGAAGCGGGCGAGCGACGCGCGGGTGCGGCCGGGGCCGGCTTCCAGCGCGCGCCCGTCGGGGAGCGGCAGGAAGTTCTGCATGCGCCGCTCGACGATCCGCAGCCCGTGCCGCGGCAGGTCCATCGCCCGGATCACCCCCGGATCGAGGAGCGAGACGGTGTAGGACGCGACCGAATTGCGGAAGCCGGGGTGGAATTCCTCCGTCACCGCCGCTCCGCCGACGACCCCGCGCCGCTCGAGCACGCGCACGGACAGACCCGCCGAGGCGAGATGGTGGGCGCAGACGAGGCCGTTATGGCCGCCGCCGACGACGAGGACATCGGTCATGGCAGAGGGTCCGGACAAGACGCGAGACGCATCGGCGAGGCATAGCCGATCCGGGCGGGGGCGTGAAGGACGCGCGGGCGCGCGGCCTCAGGCCCGTGCCGCGCTCTTCGCCTTCTCCACCCAGCGCCCCTCCTCGTCCTGCGCCCAATAGGACGCCTCGAGGCCGGCGGCGACGACGGCGCGCCAGCGCTCGCGGGCGGTCTGCGTCGCCTCCTGATCGGCGCCGTCGAAGACGAGGAGGACGCGCGCGAAGGCACTCGGATCGGCCGGCAGCGGGGCGCCGTCGACGAGGAAGAGCGCCTCCGGCCGGCCCGGGCGCGGCGGCGGCTGCGGGGCCGCCGCGATCAGGATCTCGGCCTCGCCCGCCTCCGGGTCGCGATCGGTGACGTGGGGGAGGAAGCTCTCCTCGTCGTAGGTCCACAGGAGC
>JARWLF010000614.1:0-15699 GCA_029853055.1 Scenedesmus sp. KT-U
TGCTGTTTGGCTTCTACATCGTGTTTGATGTGCAGATGCTGGCGGGTGGCAAGCATACAGCAATGCAGCTGAGCACAGACGAGTATGTGATTGGAGCAATTCAGGTGGGTTCAGTGAGCTTCTTCCATCTGGACTGGGGTCAAGCATCCCGTGTCACAACTCAAGTGTCACTCACTTCTGATGAATCAAGGCTGCTCATATGCAAGCTTGCTGCTGGGTTACTATCTGTGTTTCAAATGCTTCAGCAGCAAGCCTTCTGGACTATGTGAAGAGCAAAAGTGCAACACAAGAATTGAATGTATGTGTTGTGGCAATGACTTGGCCTGAGGTAGCTGTGTCACCTCCCTAATGACTAGTGTGGCAAGCAACCCGACTCAGCTGCTGTACTGTGTTCTCCTGCAGGTCTACCTTGATATTGTGAACTTGTTCCTGCATCTGCTGCGGTTCATCAGTGAGATGCAACGAGACAGCTGAAGGAAGAATTGCCTGTAAAGAAATCTGCAGCGCTGGCCAGATGATGGTTCGATACGGTGGCATGACCTCAGCATTATCAGCAGCGTTATCAACAGTGGCTCGGGAATGCTGTTGGCTTGGGTATTCTCCGATAAGCAGTAGGGGATCTGTACAGTCGTAAACATACTAATTGGCATCTTGTGTCATGTTAGTCTTAGTGGCACCAAGTGTTTCGTGCGGCTTGTCTGACACTGTTTATGGTTTGAATTGTTGTCACTCGCCAGCAGTTGCTCAGGTGCCAGTTGGTGACCCCCATCTTGGCAGGACATCCAGACTGTACCGTAGTGTTTCTGTCGTGTATTGCAGTAACAGGTTTTTGGCTTTGTCAATTGTATCGATATTTGTAACACCTGTATTCTATTGGCCATGTACGATGGCGTCTGGCGTTCTGACCAGCAGAAGGAGCACCAGATGTAAATGAGATAGCATGCTGTTTTATGCGCATAGTGTTGAAGGCAGGAACCTCACTGCAATAATGTGGCAAAAGACTCAGTTTGGAGTAGAGTGACAAGCAGATATAAGGTTTTGATTGCCGAATCTGCTGATTTGCTGAGCACCACTCGATGGCATGAAGTTCATCTTGATCACCGTGTGACTCGCTTGAAGCACTGTGAAGATTGAGCTGTGACAGTACACGAGCATGCGCCGGTACAATACACGCACCTTGCCACACAAATCTCAACAGCAGCTACGACCATACTGCTTTCAAGCAAGAATGACTGCAACAAACTCTGCAAAATTCTGCCCATCAGCCAATTGGCCAATTGGTTGCAACCGCTGTGTGACATTGAACCTGAGGTGACACAGATGCCGTGCATCATCACAATACAAAGTGTTTGTGGGCGACTTTCAAGGTCAGTCTCGAGTCTTTCACCAAGCATGCCGTAAACAAGCAGATAAGCAAGCAGAGATACAATGAGGTAGATATGATGGCAGCACTTCAACAGGAACGAATGCAGGTGTGCTACCTTTGAACGTATTGTCACCAACAATTTTATGAATACCAATACAATCCAAGTACCACATGTGGCAGCAAGCGCCGACAAGACCACAAGCACACAAGAGCATGAAGCACCAACTTATCCAAGATCAGATGTCAACAATCACTAACACCTGCCACAGAAAGCCAAAGAGGTGACAACACACCGCTGAGTCATGATGCTGTGATTTGATCTTCCTGTACTGGGTTGACCCGGGCTGCTTGAATATTTCTGTTCGAAGACTGCACAATCACAAACCCCATCATGAACCCTAGTGTACCGCACAATGTGCAATGCACACGTTCGTTGCTCCTGATATTTCTGATGCGTAATCTGGAGTCCATGTAACAAAGTTAGCATCTGCAACTGAGAATCATACAGAATCAATGAGTTGTCAGTCCGGGACAGCCTATTTCAAAATCGGATCTATATCAGCCCCTCTAGGGATGTACTCCAGCTCATTTGCTTGTCAGTAACCGGCACGTTTACAATCCTATCAGCCGGTGTCTTCACAGGAGTGTGAGGTGACTTGCAGTTGCAGCCAGCAGCGGGTAGCAGCCGAGCATCCAGATCGAAGCCAAAGATCCTAATGGGGTAGGTGCCTAACTGGACACCAGGCCTGCACAGCAGCGGAAACAAGTTCTTGTCAAACGTATAACTCATGATGACACCAACATACTTATGCAACAAAAGCAGTAGAAAACACACTCTACATGGAAGGGAGTTCATCACAAAAGAGGTTTCATGCCTACAATCGATCAAATTTCTAGAATTCTGCAGCTGACACGACAGCCGGCAAAGCATCTATATGGTGCTACTGTACAAACATCGCTGGAATATTATGCAAGATGCATCATATTGTCATCTTATCAAGAGAGATCAGCACACCTTGCACCCATGTGTACAGGCAAACCTCCTCCAGGGCTAGCTCTATAGTCACCACGCTGCAGCCATGGCCTGCCTTCCCATGTTGCTCCAGCAGGCACAGCATACAGTGCTGCGTCACCAATGACTTTGCTGTTATACAGCTGCAAGCTGGAGAAGTGCTCTAGAAGTATCTGAGACTTTCCTTTGACCTCTAGCACTGAATTTATCATGATTAGCGTGCTGTTGAGAAGGTGGATGGTTGATCCAGACTCGAGAACTATCTTGCTGTCTGTGATGAAGGCGCGAGATGTGTCAAAGATGGTCCATGTTGAGCCTCCAGATATAGTAATCTGGGAGTTGTCACGGACTACCAACCTGCAGTGCAGAAGTAACAACAAAAGTAACAATAAGATAACAAAGTGCTAAAGAAAGTAACAGATGGATGTGTTATGACAGCTTGTGATACATTTGAAGATTACTGTGAGACAAAAACAGTGCACAAAAGCTTGGGTTGGAGGCAGCCTGCAGCAACAAGATTGGCAATGCAAGCGGAGCGCGATACAGAAGAATCAAACATATACGTGTCAACATACCCGTAATAGTTGAAAGACCTTCCAGGCGGCGCATCACAAAGTGATTCACCAAACGGTCCCTCGCCCCACTGGGGGTCATACCCCCTTCCGTCCAATGTATCAAAAGCATTGATCTCTTTTGTGGTGAGATAGCCTTGGGGGTTGTCGCCAGAGTTGTTGGAATCTGTAGTATCATTATCATCCTCATTGTTGTCTTGAGCTTGACTGGTTTTGGAGGGTGTAGCTGCATTGTCACTGTTATCGTCATTGTTACTGTCACTGTTAGCGTCACTGTCATTGTTGCTGTCATTGTTATTGTCATTGTCACTGTCATTTTGACTGTCATTGTCTTTGTCATTGTCACTGTCATTCTGACTGTCATTGTCACCATTGGAGGCTTCACCTGCATGGTACAGTAAGGACGACACAGAGCTTAGCTACAGCAGCAGCAACTCTTGATTACACCTTCCAACTATGTAAACACAGTTGACGTTGCCAATTGCAACTTGCAGAATGAATTTGATCAACTCTGTTTTTGATTATCACATGAACTGTGATCAAACAATGACCAAAGATCTTCTCAAAGATATTTGTGGCGAATGTATCCTACCTTTGGGCAAAGGTGCGGGTTGAGGTGGAGATTGCGACATCAGGGATTTGAGCCGCCGACCTCCAGCAACAGACACTTTGGAAGCTTCCGTGCTGCTGCTGCTGCCGCTGCTGCTGCCACAGACGTCAGGACCAAAACACTGCCCAGCTTCCAATTGTGGCTCAGAATAGTCCTGATCATAATAATCGTCATATACCACCTGCAAGATTCCACACAAAACAACACAAAACAGAACATATTACAAGATGCTCAGCAGCACAAACAGGCAACAGTTTGTACAATTCTGGCACTTGAACAACAACACACTGATAACAAGTGTTATTCCAGTATACAAAAGAAAGATGTAGAATAATGCATTTGGCCAAAGCCTTACATCGTCTGCATAATCAAAGGCCTGTCTTCCCCATCTGTCCAAAGCAGGTGGATACTGCAACATGCCCAGAGCCTGCTTCTCAGGACCAGTCAGCTGCCGGAACCGCTGCTTGCATTCGTCCTTGTGCTTGAAACAGTACTCAGCAGCAGCATCAGGCTGGAACGGTCTGTCACAGACAGCAGCGGCCTGCATTGAGACGAAAGCAGTGAAGTTACCTGCTGCTGCTGCTGCTGCTGCTGCTACGGTTGCTGCTTAGGCTGCTGCTGCATATCAGTCTGCGCACCACGTGCCCAGAGACAGTGAGCACTACATTCATCAAACATGTAACATTGACATGTTGAAACAGGTGACAGATATCAACTCAGAAATGACATGTTATTTGACATGTGTTAGTAACAGTACCTGTGCGGGTGTCATATCAGCTTCTTGAGTGATGTTCCATTCTGAACTGCTGTCAAGTCTAATGCTGCTGCTGCCCTCCACCAAGATATGGGACAGCTGTGTTTGTATGTTGCTGCTGCCACTTGCAGTGAGAATGGAACCACCAGCTATCCATAATGTACCAGCGTCTTCAACCTCCTGTGAGTGTAGTAACAGCAGCAGCAGCGCAGCGGCGGCGGCGGCAGCAGCAGCAGCAGCAGCACCGTGGGTGACTCTTGGAGCCAGAAAAGGTGCATGTGGGCGAACTGATCAGCAGATCTCAAATGCATGTACTGCAATGCTTGTAGTATGAAGGAATACAAGATGGTCAAGCGATGCCCTGCAAGCTAAGTGAGTATTGAATACATACCAGATCAGCATCATCTATGAGCTTGAGCTGAGATCCTTGCAGGAGATCAAGATGAGATTCATCGAGTTCAAGATCATGAACGCCCTCTGTAGCTGATTGCTTACTGGGGATTACCTCCTGTTTAGGGCAGAACAGACACAGCCGCAGCAGCAGCAGCAGCAGTTGTAATCAGCTAACAAGGTGAATACAATGTGCGCTTTGCTTTTGAGAGCATCAGTCGTGCAGCTGGAGCTGCTATCACTGCTGCTTACATAACCTAACAGCATCTGCCAGATGATGGCATGATGGCATTATGTGCATTGTTTTCCGAATGCAGGAGCTGGCAACTGTATAATGCTGATGACACGGTTCTTTTAGGTCCGCAAGAGTCTGTCCTACCATACCTACCAGTGTGCTGTTCACCAGCCGCACTGTACTGTTGAAGTTAGCATTGATTCCACCAGAGATGCTGTTTCGAGAGTTCTCTGCTATCGCCACTATGTGTGCCAGCTCCAGACCATACAACGAGGAGTCAAAGTACTGATCGCCTGTTAGAATGCCACTGCACGTGCATCTGGTTCTATTACCAGGCGCGGAGCAGAAGCATGGTGGCTCTGACGTTGCTGGCTGGTTGCAGAAATCCACATCCTTGGATTGATGCTTTGAAGGGATGGATACTTTCAAGAATGGTAAGTTCAGTGTTAGCTGGCTTTTGACCGATGATTCGCAGATGTAACGGCGGTCGCGACCGTTTGAGATATTGTCGACACCATCCGCGTTCATGTCCGATAAGAGGGCATCCAGAGCTTGCAGTACTGAGGGTGGAGTTGTGTCAGGCGACACTATCAGGCTTGATGAGAAGTCCACTGCAAGGCGGCTGGGACCATCTTGAGATGCCACAAAGGCTCCACAAAAGGATAGTAACCAGAGTAGGGGTATAAGACGCCGCATCATCATGGTTGACGGTGTTGACGCCTGCGACAGTGCAGCACTTGCTGTCAGGTGATGGGTAGGCATGCAGCATAGCCTGATCATGGCGTCAGTACACCGGACACCCCGGATACTTGAGTAATATTCAACGATGTATACGTTCTGCAGCAGCGAAGGCCTTCGAGAGTCCCCGGGGTGACTACTAGTTGCTCGAGCAGGCACCAATCAATGAATCACGGCATTGTGATGACGGGTCAATGCCGGGTGTGATGTACACCTAACTTTATTTCTGCAGCATACTGCTCAACAGATGCTGGACACAATGACTTCCACTTTGCCGGTGACACCGAGTTGGGACCTCGCTCACCTTGATAGAGAGACAGAGCAACTGGGTTATCAGGGCTTCATGAATACATTTGCTTTTATGTAGTAGCGCACCTCCCATGCTAGGCCGCTCCCACTTTGCCAAGGCTTAGGAGCTGATGGATTTGTTAGGAATTTGCTAAAGGTCATGTTTCAGGTCTTGCGATGCAATGCAGGGCTAATCAACTGAAATTTCGAACAGCCACGTGTAGAGAGATGAGTGCGGCTTTTACATCTCTGTCCCGGAGTCAAAGTTGCTGAATTCAGGCTGTTCATTACACACCGGTCGAGCCAAACAGGCAGCAAACCGCTTCAAAAATTATAACTTCAGACCAGCTTGCAAAACGGCTCATGTGCTTTGCGATCGCCTGGCTTGACAACGTCACCACCAAAATCTGCCCAGCAAAGGGGCAAGCATCAGGCTGTGTAGCTTGATGTGATACATCACACTGCTCATCGTTTATATATGATAAGGACACCAGCACTGCGTCACTAGTGGCGTGAGTGTGATGGTCGCTGGCTGGAGAAAAACCAGTTCATCAACAGCAGTAGCATAGGCTGTACTGTGCAGCTTTTCCAGCTTTTCCAACTAAGAAGCAGGCAGCACAATGAGGTAAGGACAGAAAAGCGGTACACGTTCTGCTCTGTAACTCGATACAGCAGGGATCAGCGTCAACACAGAATCAGGGTCATGGCACCCGCAACATCACACCTTATCAACTTGGCTTAGCACCAAACCTTTCAATTGTTGCGTGGCCTACCGATGAGATGAGATCGCACGCAGATGCGATGGGAACTGACGGGAAGTCCCTGAATGTTACATGACCTAACTGTGACTGGCGGGTTCCGACAAGGAACACAGGCCTGCAACATAGCGCCAGCCCACCCTGCGTCCGTCAGTTGAGCGCATACGAGCCCTGGTGTCCTACAGGACACGCAGTTGGCGCACCGGGCAACAGAAAGTAGCAGCACTTATCGGCATTCATATTGCACTCTAGGTTGTTGGTTCTTGTTTCCCAGCTTGTTGTAGTTTAGAAACAGTTCGGCAAAGTTGTCTGACACCTTGTAATGGCTGGGCCCCTTCAATCCTGCTCTACTAGGCAGTTTACTTCCCTGAAGTCAACCAGCAGCGTACGCAGTGTCAGGCCTCGTTCTGGAGTTGTCTGTAAAGCAGTTCTGAACTTTGAGCCCAAGCAGCGGGACGTCAAGCAAGTTCGCGATGTCAGTGTCCATGCTAATGGTGGCGACGAAGCCCTCCCTTTGCCAGAAAGTCAGCCTCAGCAGCCCGAGATCAGACTTACGCCGTCCTTTCTCAGCGCGCTTGTGGACAACACCTTGAAGGCACCTTATGTAGTGTACTCAACTGCCCTGCGGGAGTATCCTCTTGCAACCAAGGCCTGCACGTCTATGGTTGGGTTCATCCTGGGAGACTTGATTGCTCAGGTGATTATGGGACACCGGCGTGTAGGCTGGTCGCGCGCATAGTAGTGTGGACTTGAACGTGAGCGCCTGGTGCGCCGAGACGTCGAAGTGTTTCCCTCTTACATGCATGTCATTATGGCCTTAAAATATACTCTAGATATCGTTCATCGACCTACGAGTGCTGTACCTTGCATGTGCGGAGGTTGCATCGGACTTGCTGTCGTACTGTTGTCGGTCAGGGGGTTATTCACCTGCTAGGCCTTCTGATGGCTGTCCAGTTCAGAAGGAGGATGTATATGATCAATTCAGAAGGAGGATGTATATGATCAATATCGGCAAAGATGCATATCATCTTGGCTAGACATCATGTATACTGTGCACAATGCTGACTCACTGTCTGCTGTCCTGCACATGCTTTTTCCCTGCAGCACTTCGGTCATCCACATGCTGCGTTGGACATCTTACGAGTCCTGCGTCTAGGAGCATACGGACTCTTCATTGATGGTCCTATCGGCAGCATGTGGTATGATGTGCTGGAGCGTCATGTATTCCCACAGGAACCTCTGAGCACCAAAGCAGTGATGAGCAAGACCGCTTTGGACCAGGTTGTGTATGCAACCATCATGACAGGTGAGATCTGTGACACTCTCAATATGGATTTCAAGGCTGCTGAAGTATGTTGTCCTGTAGCTGTGGTACAGCAGCTGCAGTAAGCTTGCACAAGCCTCCGCTGAACTAGGTTGGATGACCAGTAGGAGTATCCTTGCACATCAGCCAGCTGATGCAAGTGGAGATGAGTGTCAGCGTGCTCTTCCACTCCTCATCAACACTGTCATATCTGATGCAACATACGAACTTGATTGTTGTCTTTGAACGTGTAGGTGTGTACTTTGTCATCATCCGTTTGCTTGAGGGCCATCCAGAGGCGATCATGCCAACCCTGCAGTCAAAGTTCCTGCCAACTCTAGCAGCCAACTACATGATATGGCCTCTGGTGAGTACACGCGCTCACAGTGCACTCACCATACCATATACTGCCTTCAGGTGTTTGCAATGTTCATTTGTGGTGGACTTTGTAGTCCACTGGTTGGGCGTGTAATGGGCAAGCCGTGTTTCACTATTCCCTTGCTGTGCTGTACTTGACCTATCCTGCTGCGTTCTATCTGTCCCCGCAGGCTCACATCATCAACTTCCGCTTTGTGCCCAGCGAGTATCGTATTCTGTACAACAACGTGGTGTGCATCGCCTGGCTGACAGGGCTGTCATTCCTGACTCACTCAAAGATCAACTTCATGCAGTTCCTACCTCACTTGCCACACTTCTAAGGTGTTGCTGCATGTGCACTACTGATTGTGGTGACCTTACTCCAGCTGTGACTGTGAGCACAGACTATGAGAGAGTATAGTAGTCAGGTCGCCAAGTGTGGTATGCAAGGGAAGGGTGAGGATGAGAGTGTAGGTTAGTGAGTAATATGTGCTGCTGGTGTGTCAGTGGAGCTGTAATGGCAGTTTGACAGGGCTTGTGTACTGTGCTGAGTGTGTGCTGCTGACTAGGGTATACTGAATGAGTGTAGGGTGATTCGATGATGCAGGGGAGGGAACGTAGGTTGCTACAGCTACATCCTGCATGCATTTGCAGCCTTATGCAGTATAGGTGTGTAGATATGTAGTGGCTGAGGTTATACTCAGCTGTATGTGTTGCTGCTTGTGGCATCAGTGGTTATCCTTCCATACCAGCTGTGCATCCTCTGATGATTCTAATGCATTATGGTCTAAAGCAAGCAGTTTAGATGGAAAAGGCAGTGTTTATGTAGCATGATGGATGAAGGTAGTACCAAGCGAACTGGTAATGTTGTGACATCACTGCCACATTGCCGTTGGTGGTGGCAGTGCATAGTTCAGCAGCAAGCACAGTGGCTTGCAAACTGCTGCATCAGCAGATGATCTCTGCTCATTGCAGTCTGCCACTGCTGGTCAATGCTAGACTCATCTTTCCAGATGGAAAGGAAGCTGCATAGCTTTCTTATGCTGAGATCATCAAATTTGCATCAGCATGAGGTTGGTGATGTATCACACTTGTACAGGCGCATCATGACGGGTGTGTATGTCAATACACAATGGGTACAGGTAGTGTTGCCACAGTGTGCCCAGGTTTATGTTGTGTTCTTTGATTCATGTTTCTCTTCTGCTATGCAGTGGGCATCTCATGTTGCACTGCACTAGGATGCAATTCTACTTTGCAATGGTTCTGGCATCGTAGTGTGTTGTAGTTCATACTGTAGCTCAGATCACCTTGTACCTTTCTGTTAGCCACCGCTGCATCCTAGCTCTCTGGTGTCTATTCCATCCAGTCTGATCATGTCGTGGTTGTATGATACTTCACATGTACTGCTTGTTATGTGCACTAGGAGCTTCACTTTGATGATCTTTGTTACCTGCTGTCAGGGATGTTTGGTCATAGTTTGGCATGGCTCATGTACCTTTTGAACCCAATCTGTCAACATTGTTTGATCTGCTTGTGCCCAGTTTAGTTTGTACTCGAGGCTGGAGGATAGTGGTGTGGGATGGTGGATGTGGGATATATATGTGTTGTGGGGATATTTATATGTGTATTACTGTAGTTGATGGACATTGTATGTATGTATGGTATTCATGTATTCTATTTTGGCAAGCTGTTGATGGTTCTTTGCAGAGCGGCGGTGGCCCCAGTGGAATTTGGGTTATCATACTGTAGACTGGTTGATGTGATGTAGGTTGGGAATGTTGATGGACGATATTTTCGCTCCAGCTATGTAGCTGGTGATGTATGTAGCCTGTAAACAAGAAGTTTGTGTAGGAAGGGCAGATGGGGTTTCCACTTGGGCTGGAAGATAGGATGTAATGTGTTGTTCCCTGTCGACTAGTACACACCAATGCTACTGATGTGGTTCATTGGTTCGGACACTGCGCTTGGAACTGAATATTGTTCATACAACGACCAGGTCTCAGCAGACTGTTGAAGCTGTGTCATTTGCTAGTCAGATCTTTGCTGGTGATGATTGATTGGTAACTTGTATATGGCATGATGCAGGATGATTGGGAATGAACTGTGTTATGCGCAACACAGTATAGGTGAATAGTGAAATGATACTGCTGGTGCTAGATTCTTTTTTCTACCACTGACTACCAAGTCAGAGGTCTGCAATATCGATACAAATCACGTGGCAAGTTGCGACAAGAAAAGGATGGTAGGCAGAGGGTGAGGAAAGGTGGTAGGATATCAGGTTACAATTGATTGGTGCAACACCTAACAAGACAATCTGGCTGTCCTGCTCGTGAATAGCTTGTCCATCCGACACAAACGAATCATACCATGCCATGCCAAGCATTGATTGGCAATGGTGACCATCAGTGAAGAGAACAAGATCAGTATGCAAGCAAGTGATGACGTTCTCGCCTCACAACCGCTGTAACAGCCACAACCTGCTGCTGCAAACGAGGATGTTCATGATGCAGTAGGGATATCTACAGTGATGCAACTGTCAGTAACAAGACCAATGCTCTCGCTAGTCAGGACACCTGCCATTCAGGATAGTAATATCCATACTTCAAACCCATTGGCCTGAATGCTTGCTCCCCTGTGAGCCTGACACAGTTAGAAGGAAAGCCTTGGGCAGGTATGATGCAGAGGTATGCTCAGATACTACTACTACTACCATCTAACGTGACAACGCACCATCCGGAGATGAATGTCGCAATTTCTCAGCTAGATGCTAATTTCCCCACAACACTGTGGACTACTATGATCACCATACCCATATCAGCATCCGAGCTGCCAGACCGGCAAGCAATGCTTCTAATGTTCAGTACAGGTGTGCTTGAAGAACACATGCACAGTCGCATAGATAGCTGACGCAACATGCTGCTGCTCAAAGATAAACATCATTATATGTACACATGCACAAACGAGAGTTGCTCACGGTCACCCATCCCAGCCAGAATCCCTGCACAGTCTCGTACACAAGACAGCACCTGCACAGCCGCTCACGACATTGGAAGTCCGGGTACCATATCTCATCAAATGAATAACGTTACATAACGATGTATCTGTGTTTACAGCTAGTCTAGGATTTCTACATGCCTGTGATCAGCAGTAGTACATGTCTGCAGACCTTGATCCCCAGCAGTGGCGTAGTCACTAATGGATACAGCTGTGCATTGCAAGCACAGACTGGATGTACACCTCTAGCATTGCTAGATCCTCATTTACATTCCCATATAGAATATTCTATACATTAATGTGTAACGCATGGCTGACTGTTAAATGTTGTGAGCCAGAGCTTAGACACTGCTACAGTACAAAACCCACCTGGAACCTTGCTGCTGTAGCAAGAGTTCATATTGAGAACAAATGCCCCCAACAGCAGCACAAAGAACAAGAACAAGATCTCCAATATGATCTAGTTCCAGATGGCCTGATAACCCCAGAGAGAAAGTAACGATACACTATCAAGAATAACAATGTAACACGATGTAACATGACACGATGTTACATTTGTATCAATGTGACAGTGTCAGTAACAGGCCTATACGCTCTGCATGATCTTCAGCCTAAAGAACACCATCAGCAGCATCAGCAGCATCAGCACCAGCAGCAACACCATGCGACTCCATTGCAGTATCCTGACGGTCATCTGCTCAGCAACAACCCATGAGGCCAATGTAACCTTTGGGTGGGCAATCACCCATCGCAACAAAGCTGCCGTAACAAACGTATACGTCTGTTGCATTACCAGCATGAGAATGTCTCACAAGGTGCTTGATAATGGGCAGAATCTACTAAGACATACAGCACTCGACCAAACGAGTCAAATAACAGTTTTACGATGCAGCCCTTACGATGCAGCCCTGCTGCATTCTGGCAATGAGCTCGCTACAATGTCGAGCTTCATTTCCACTCACTTCCAGTCCCACCCACATCACCAGGCCTGTTACAACTTCTGTTATACCCTGTCACACCCTTACTGTTACTGTTAGAGCCTAAACCCTGACCACCACCGCCGGCGGCAGCAGCAGCAGCATTAGCAGCTAATGCAGCATTCAGCAGCCCTGCTAAACCGCCAGGTGATGCATTGGACCCTGGACCCCCAAAACCGCTGAAGCTAGGGTTCAAGCCGCCGTTGTGAGGGTTGAGGCCATTGACAGGAGCCGGGTGTGTGACTAAACCCTGGCTGGAAGTTGTAGGGGTAGGGCTTAGCGCATTTGGATTGGTAAGCCCTAGTTGACTAGCTGCTTGTAACAACAAGCTAGGGTTTAGGCCTCCAAACGGTGCAGCTGTGTTAGGGTTTTGTGGGATGTGAGCAGCAGCAGCAGCGGATGTAGCAGTTGAGTTGTTGAGACTTGCTGCTAGATTGCGAAGATTTGCTGCTGCTGCTACTGCCCCCAGGTTCCCATCTAGGCCGCCAGATAGGCCATTGAACCCTCCACCTGCTGCTGCTGCTGCTGCTGCTGGGTTGAAGCTGCTGCCGAATGCTGCTGCTGCTGCTGCTGGGGGAGAGCTGCTGTGGTTCTGTGCATTGAGACCTCCTTGTAAGCTGCTGAGCGCTGCTGCCAAGATAGCTGGGTTGATACTGCTGCCACCGCTAGATGTGGCAGCAGCAGCGGCAGCAGCAGCAGCAATGGCAGCAAGGATGGATTGTGCCGCGTTTTGCTGAAGGGGTGGTGGTGGGGCAGCAGCAGCAGCAGCATTGCTGCTGCCCAACAATGCACCCAAAGCAGCAAGAACAATGGGGTTGTTCAGGCTGTTCAGGCCTGGAAGAGCAGCAGCAGCAGCAGCAAGTCCCTGATTGTAACCTGCAGGTCCAAGACCTGCTGCTGCTGCCAGTGCTGCTGCTGCATTCAATGCACCTAAGCCGCCGCTGCCGGTAGCAGCATTGCTGCTGCCATTGCCAGCAGCAGCAGCGACAGCAGCTAGCTGAGTCAGCATATCTGACAATGCATTGCCACTGCTGCCATTCATCCTGGAATGCACTTGCTGGTCCATAGTTGGTGGCAGCAATGCATGCTGCTGCTGATGGTTTATATCTGCTGCTGCTGCTGCTGCCGGTTGCATTGGTGCTGCACGTGTGACCTCAGCAGGTGGTACATTGTAGCCTGACATCCCTGACAGCGTAGGCATCTGCATTCTGCTGTTCAACCCCGGTGCCATAAACCCTCCACCTGTGTTTGCCCCAAACCCTGCTGCTGCTGCATTGCTGCTGCTGCTGCCACCTGTGAACCCTGGCAGCGGTGTATACAGCCCCATCTTTTGCTGCATGTGCTGCCCTTGCATTGCCTGCTCAACCTGGCTCAGGACATCATTATCAAGCGGTGCATTGGCCGGTAAACCAGCAACACGCTTCAAATACAGCCTGTACTTCTGCAGATGACTTGCAACGTTCTCTCGAGTCATGCCTTCGACCCCCATCATCTGCAGTATAGTTTTTGGTACTGCATTTTTGATGCCAAGTTGATGCACTGCACTCAGAAACCGAGCATGCAGCTCAGGCGTCCATATCAGGCGCGGTTTCTTGCTGCCAGCGCTGCTGCTGCTAGGTTTGCTACCGCTGCTGCCGTTTCCAATGTTTCCCAGATCACCGTCGTTCTCGCCTTCTTCGCCGACGCCGTCGTCCAAGGTATCATGATCCAGGAATGCATCGGAAAATGCATTGTCGCCCATCGCTGCTGCTGCTGCTGCATCCGCCTGGCCGGCGGCAGCAGCAGCAGGGGAACCTGTAGCACGGTTGGCTGCTGCCATCGCTGCTGCTGCTGCTGCCAGTATGCCTTGCTCTGAAGGCTGTACAGCAGTGACTGTATTGCTGCTGGTATGCTGAGTCGGCATTGCAGCAGCAGCAGCAGCAGCAGCGCTGGCACGGTGGTTTGCTGCTGCCATCATGGCAGATGCTGCTGCCAGCAGTTGAGAATCTGCTTCACTCACACCGTCACCTCCTGCTGCTGCTGCTGTGTCAGCAGCAGTCACCGGCACTGCCGCCGCTGCTGCTGCTGGATCAACAGAAGCTGACTCCATGACAACATCCTTCGATGCTGCTGCTGCTGCTCCAACATGCTGCTGCTGCTGCTGCTGCCGTTGCCCATAGTCGACCAGTCTTGCCTTCTTGTGCTGCTGCTCACAATCTTGTGCCTCATGCTGCCGCTGCTGATGGACAGCAGCAGCACCACCAACAGCAGCAGTAGCAAGATCTTGCCGATCACGCTTGTGACGCTGCTGCTGCTGATGATGACCATGATAGTGATCTTGAATTGGATGGACTGACGGTTCATCTTCCTGCTGCTGCTGCTGCTGCTGGTGATGATGATGTAGCCGCAGACTGAGGAGATCCTCTGCTTGTCTCATGAGCTGTTGCTCTTCCGACAGCTGCTCCACAACATGATGAACTTTACCATCTTCGCTAACCCGTCGCTGCTGCTGCTGCTGCCGGAGTCTACTGCTGCTGCTGTTACTGTTGCCTGTTGGTTTACCGAATGCGGTGGTAGCAGATTGACCCGAAGCGTCGTTACTCGCACCTCCGGATCCTGCTGCAGCCAATGCTGCTGCTGTCTGCTGCTGCTGCTGCTGGTGGGCAGCCAGGCTGTGTTGCAACAGCAGGGACTGCAGGCCTGGGACACTGCTAAGCTGCTGCTGTAAGCCCTGAAGCTGAGCAGCAGCAGCAGCGACACCTGCTAAGCCTGATGACTGATTCAGCAGGCTCGCTGGGCTGCTGCTACTGCTACTGCTACCATTGACAGCTGTACCCGTGAGATGTGCCAGCAGCTGCTGCATCTGCTGCTGGGTATTGCTGTTGGTTTGGAAGCTAGGGTTTTGAGGGTGTAGGGAGTATTTGCTGAAAGCACTCAGCTGCTGCTGCTGCTGCTGCTGGAGGTGTCCTGCAGAGGCTGCAGGATAAGGTGATGAAGGTTGTTGACCAGTACTGCTTCCAGCTGTAGCAAGCGCAGACATCATTGCTGCTGCTGCAGCAGCTGGATTGGACAGCAGGTTTGCGAGAACACCTGAACAAACGGACAAGCAGCACTTCGTGAGCGACTAGGGGATCTTTTGGTGCTAGGTAATGGGTTGGTGCCAAATAGGGCGTTGACCGCAGAATCTACACAAACACTACTATCCAGAAATCTGCCTGAAACAGCGCAAACACGATGAATCAAAGCACAGTATACTGAACAAGTGATATCGCAGCTGTTATCGAGGGACTGCGGCTGTTGCGCGAGTACACGTATCAGGGCCTCCCGTGCGCTGCTGACCAAGCGCAATCTGATTCGACCGGTAAC
>JARWLF010000615.1:0-15425 GCA_029853055.1 Scenedesmus sp. KT-U
CAAACATCACCTTTGATGTGTTCAACAGCAACAGCACTGGGTACACGGCATGGTTTCAAGACACCTCCAGCAACCAACTCCTAATGACTGGTGCTTCGTTATACCACTACACCAGCAATGCCAGTGCCACTGGGCAACTGTGGTTGGGCGACCAAAAATCAGATGTGGGTTATAGCAACAACGCCTATAACATAAACTTCCAACTCAACCCAGCAAGTGTACCCACAGCACAGATGATAGTGGCGAGTGACAGCAACTATTCGGCAAACATATGCTTTACGACACGAAGGCAGACCACTCAAGCAGGGAGCAACATCAATGATGAGCGTATGCGGATCACCAGCACTGGCAGAGTAGGTATTGGCACATCGACCCCCTCTGCTCAACTGCACACCACTGGTAATGTGTTGTTCAACAACGCTTTATTGGGCAACATCAGCATTGACGGTTCGAATCATGCTTACTTTGCAGTTGCTGGAGCAACTACACCAGCCATAGCACAAAGAACCGACTACACCATACTGGGGACAAACACTTTTGGTATAATACAGATGAGTTTCGGCAACACCCGCCGACACAGCATCAACAGCACAAACATGTATATAGACGGAACTGGAACATTCACGAGCAATGCCACCATGGCAACTGCTTCCATGGGTGTCATCTCCGATTACACATCGGAGTGGGCTGCTTTCGCACGCACCAACCGCATGAGTGCTGGTAATTATGCTGTCTTACAAAACTCTGCAGGACAGACACTCATAAACTCGTCATTGGGTCAGACCACCGAGTTTAGGATTAACAACAACACAGTGGCGACTATGAATTGGAACGGTCTCACGATTAAAGGGGGGTCAACGCTTGGAATGACGATGAAAGGACAAGTGACACAGGCAGCATGGGGAACGAATACCAAATCGACTGTTGTCACTGTGACATTACCGTCTGCCTATGCAAACACAAACTACCTCGTGTTGGTGACGATGGAGCATGGAGCGGACAACGATACTTATACTTACAAGGTTAGGAGCAAGACAACATCAAGTTTCACCATCAATGTCTATAATGTCAACTGGACAGGGTCGAGTGGGGTCAGCATCGCCTATAACTGGATGACCCTTAGGCATGGTATCAAATTTCCTGATAAAAGCACATGCTCCAATCACCTTGCGATTCTGGTTGGTGAGATGGTATGTGTTGACAACGAACGCTGTATTACAATATATCATCAAAAATTGTAGGTCATGTCCTGGACCTTCCAGAGTTCTATCAAAGATGTCATTGAAGAACTCCTTCACTTCATTGTTGGCAATCTTCTCACCACGAGTGTTTAGCACATCGTCGGGCATGTCAAAATCTATGCTATTTGACATGATGAAAGTTCTGTCGTTCCCCACAACGTAGATGTTCCAATTCCCGACTTTGTTTGTTTTTGGATACAGGTTGTCAATCACATAATCATTGTAGGGCAATACTGTGATATTGTATTTCTCATTCAATTCAAGAAGGTCCGCATGTTTTCTGTTGCGTATGTCGGCACAAAAGCAGTTGAAAGTCAAAGAAAGATTATCAATCACCGAAGCCAATGACATATCAAGTTCTTACTATATACAAAACAAGAATTTATCCTTTCATAGTATAGCATCAATGCCTCGCAAAACCAAAAAGACACAAAAGAAGACAAAGCAAAAACAACACCAAAATCAGAAGCAAAGCATCAACGTTGTGTACCCTAGGATCCGTACCCCAACAGCATTTGGAGAGATGTCTGCGAGTAGACCATACTCATCCGCAGCAACATCCGTTGTGAATGTGTCGGCACCATTACCTCAGACAATCCAAAATCTACCCCCAACGATTCAACAAACCCCTGTCAACATATTCGACATGGTAGGGTTGGTCAATAGGCAATTAGCCCTGGAGAGCCAACAAAAGAATCTTGAGAGTCATGTGAAGTCAGCCATGTTGTCCTCCCATGAAACGAACAGAATCCTTAGGTCTATCAAGGGGAGCAACTCATCATCCTCTTCGGGTCCTTCTTCGGGACCGTCTATGATGCATGAAAGCTTCACCTTCCCAGTACAACCAGATCAAACCATGGCGTCTGCTTCTTCCGTAGAACCCAAAGTTAAGGCAAGTACATCACATGGTCAACTCTCTGACGATCAACTAAAAAGCATGGCTATAAGCCAAGGATTTAATAGCGTCAAGGAAATGCTAGAGGTGTACTCCACATTCTCTTCAAGTGGAAGCCAACCTACCGCACATAGTGTAATACCAGTGAGGTCGACAACAACCATCAACGTTCCAGGAACGGCTTCCACCCTCTCTTTGCAACCACCCCCAACCTCCACTAGTAGTCATGTCATGACGCAGGCCTCTGCGGTCAACCCACTACCAGCACCTTGGAACGTTCAACTGCCCCCCGGGAGTGTGGGCAGTTCCACCTCAAGCAAGGAAGCAAACACACAATATTAAACCTTCACACAAATATTATATCATGTAAAAATATAACAAAATGTCATATCCCCGCAGTCTGAGTTATTTTCTGAACCATCTTGCTGGTCTTAGCAAAAACAAGGTGAAATTTTATCCCCAATCACCGCAGTATGTTGTGAGGTCAGGGAACATCATCCGAGTCACATTACCACAAAACACACTAGTTGATTTGCGCACTCTAACTTTCAATTTCAAAGGAAGCACCATGACTTCAGCCGGATTTGCTGCTTTTCCAAAGCACATAGAGACAATAATCGACTCTACCAGCCTGGAATGTAACGGCAAGCCCATTCAACCAGCCACAGTGGCAAACAATATAGTTTGGAAGACGTTGGCTGATTACCACTTCAAAGACCGGGAGTCCTCTCGGTTTCTCCAGAATGGTTTTGGTCAGCTAGGTGCCCCCGTAGCAAATGTGGCCAATGAACAATACTCCGTCGTCAATTGGCTAGGATTTGTTGGGACTTGCCTACCCGAGGTTATTGATACCAGTATGATCGGCGACTGCGTGCTTGTCATCAGACTGGCAACAAACCAACTGCTTTGCAAGAGTGCAGCATGTGCTGGTGAGGAGTTTCAATTAGATGCGATCAATTTTGTGGTCGACACGATTTCATTGGACGATGGTGGTCTATATTACTCAGCTTTGCAGAAGAGGCTTGAGCAAGGGAGCATCCAGATCCCTTATCAGTATTGGTTGTCTTTCTCAAGTGGTCCAGTTTCCATGCCTTGTAAGGTACTAGGTACGGTGTCTACTCAATCGCTGGATTTGCTGTACGGAACATGCTTGCCAGAAGCGTATGGGGCAGCAAATAACGTGAACGGCATCACCAAATCAAGTGACTACTTCACTCGTGGACACGCTGGTATAACAAGTTCAACCATGTACTTGAATAACATCAAGTACCCCCAGTTTGATCTTGAACCATATGAGGCATACCAACATAGTCTACATGCATTGAACATGAGCCAGGACACTGTAGGATGGTTGGATGCTGGCATTTCCACTTTGGCCAATTGGAAGGCAAACTATTTCACGCATTTCACAAGATTCAACCATAGCACTTCACCAGACGAACGATGGGTGTCCGGACAAGACACAAGAGGAACCATGGCACAAGTCAGGTTTGAATTGAATGGTGTTGGTGACGTGACCCCTTACCTATTTGCACAATGTACGGGGACCTTGTTGGTATCCGGCAAGCGACAAATTGAGGCAGTCTGGTGATTTTACATGTCTGCTACAATCTTTTATCATGAGAATATATAGATCATGTATTCTCAATCCCAAGTCCTGACCGGTATAGCACAACAACCAAGGACCGTAATTGATTGTTCCCCAAATCCTCTGCAAAATGTTGAACACAATCATCGAGAGGCAACAAGGGTGAAGAATAAGGTTAACTATGCTGACTCAATGCTTAGAGCAAGCCATGGTTTGAGTCACCAACTTCGCTTCTACGACAATGGAAACATACAACAAAGAGTTGGATTAGGTATCCGTGCTCAAAATATCCCATCTAATTACATTGGCGTATCCCATATCGTGGATAGAGATGTTGAAGACCTGAGTGCCACTATAACCGGAGGACTCTCACGGATCAACAACTCAACATGTAAGCTAGATCCAAGTGAGATCTTGCGTCCCCCACCCAACCCTACAAAGTTTAGTGGATGATAGCAGATGTCAAGCATAGTTTTTTTTCTTTTGCTGTACTAAAATCAACTATGGAACAAGTAGAAACACAAAAATCCACAAAGGGTGTCTGGAGAGACAAAGAAGCCCAAAAGGAACATTTAGCAAAAATCAGACAAATGGCCTTGACTAAGAAACAAGAACTTGCTCAAGAGACCAAACAAAAAGTCGCCAAGATCTTGGAAGAGAAGCAATTGCAACAGAAAAAGAAGCAACAAAAGGCAGTCACAAAACAAGTTGTTGAATCTTATGTTAATCAAGAAAGTGAGGCTGAGTCTGAAGAAGAGATTGTGCAGGTTGTTAGAAAACCCAAGGCCAAAAAGAAAAAGAAAAAGGTTGTGGTGGAGCTCTCATCATCCTCAAGCGAAAGTAGTGACGATGAGAACTACAAAGCAAAGGTGAAGGAAAAGTACAAGAATAAATATAAAAACAAGTATGGATCACATGCCGAACCTCCAAAGTTTGAGGACGCTGTAAAGAAGCATGTGGATGAAAACATACAAAAGATGGCATGGAATTCCATTTTTCCCAACTACACATACAACTAAGTCATTATCTCAAATAAAAATATAGAATTATGAAAACTGTCAAACTCAACAAGTACCCTATCATACTGCCGAAGAAAAAGAGTTATATCAACACACCCGAAGACGAATTCAAACTTCATGGTATATTCGTTGTTGCTGGGAAAAGGGGAATTGGAAAAAGTTGTGCTGTAAGCTCCAAACTGCGACACTTGAAATCAGCAGGCTTTGCCGATAGGATTTTTCTGATCAGCCCTACTGCGGTATCAAACACTGACAACTGGCATGGTTTGGTGAACCCCGAGGATATCTACAACGACATGAACAACACAAGTGTAGAGAGCATCATAGCAGCTGTTGAGGATGAAGCACGTGAGTGGGAGGAATATTGTGAAGCAAAAAAGATGTGGGATACGCTACAAAAATATTTGAAATCAAAGAAAAGCATTGATGAAATACCACCCAAGTTCTTATTAGATTGCTTTGAGGCAGGGATCTTTGATGTGGACACCGAGCAGATCAAGGAACCCGTAGCAAAATATGGACACCGCCCTGTATTTCACATGGTACTTGACGATTGCCAGTCGAGCAGGTTGTTCGTCTCAAGCACCACAAACAAGTTTTTGAATCTATGTATAAGACATAGACATGTAGGTCCAATGACTTCGCTTGGTGAAGCTATAGGTTTAAGTATATGGGTCTTGATACAGAATTATTCCACTCAAAGTGGACTTCCCAAAGCCATCAGAGGGAACTGCACGAACTTGTTACTGTTCAAGATGCAAGATGAGAAGATGTTGGAAAAGATAATGAGCGAATGTGGAGGTGAAATAGATAAACAGACTTTCATTAATGTCTACAATCATGCTACCAAAGAGCCACATGACTTCCTTTCAATAGAATTCAGCCCCAAGAAACCAGGCTACATGTTTCGGAAGTGTTTTGATGAACTTATCCTCCCGCCCGAAGTAGAGCGGAATTGATTGCCATTTATTTTTCTGTCCTTCCTTATAAAATGACCAATAAACGAGAGGAATATGTTGCTTCCATTCAAAAAGACTATCCCCATCTCCATAGGTGGTTTATTGACATGTGCTTGGACATTTACGAGCATGATTCAGATTGGTTCAAGAAGCAGAAAAGCAGGTTCGACAAGTTGAAGAAGAAAAAGCAGGCGGAGGGGCAAGAGATCCAAACCGCATATAAGAACATAGAGTTTGGTGAGCCAGATACCGTGATCAAAGTGGATTTTAATTGACAACATAATATATATAGAACTATGTACAAACCAAGTCATGGAATCTTGGGCTCAGCAGAAGCGATTCACAACAATAAGGTGACACCATACACTTATGAAAAAGACATCCTACAACAAAAATATGTGAGAGAACATATCATCACCCTGAGTAGCGAAGACCGGCGTCATGGCTCTACACTGACAAATGCTGTTTTTGACATCAACAAACCAGTAGAGATCACTGGGCAAAGGGCTGTCATGTTTGTTGATAAGTTCTTGGTTGACAAGGACCTGGCAAACGAGCCAGCAGAAACACTTGTGAAAGAGTTCATATATAACATTCACATCCCAGAGTTGATGCAACCTCTATCGTATTCTTCATATAGTGGTGGGAACACAGATGTTGTTTTGTCTTGGAAAGGGCATGTGTACCAATCTCAATCACGTCATGGTTGCATTCCTATCGTAGACAGGGGTTTATTCAGGTCCAAACAAGTGACCGTTAAGATCAATTCACGAGGTCTTGATATGAGTTTATGGACACAAGCTTGGACCTTGGTGTTGGTTGTACAAGAAGAAATATATGAATAAATTTCAATATAGCAATGCAACTGACAAAAGAGCAATATGTTTTTATTCAATCAAGCAACCGAGCAACCGGTGATGTCTATGATTTTGAGGTAAACATTCCGGACGGCATGTTGGCTTGTGATCAAGATGAAGTGATGGCGGTCACCCTCATGAATTTTGATATGCCATACACGTGGTACACCGTGAATGCTTCCAACAATACTTTTGTGTTTGAGAACACTGTGAAACATCAAAATACTATGATCTCTCTGCCATTTGGGAATTACAATTATAAAAAGTTGGCGGATGAGATCAATGTGATGTATCCAGATGTGTATTGTGAGTATCTGCGACCCCAGAATAAACTCCGTTTCACATTCAGTGAAAACCATGTCCTCCATTTCCAAGGTACATCACATGCAGTCCTTGGATTCAACAACAATGACGTGCCAACAGGCACTGTGATTGAAAGCACTCAACAACTGTCAACAGGTAACACTATAACAGAGATTTGTGTAAAAGTGTGGGGTCTCTCTCCATACAGGGAGGCCTTCAATATTGACACCATTGCTGGCAACGTACAAGTTTCCAACATTCTCTTGGCCATCCCTTTCAGCACCACCCCGTTTGGAATGTTGTCTTTTGTCAATCTGACCAACACAAACACCATGTATGTGCAAAACAAGAAGATAGGTAGCATCCGTTTCACCATAACTGATTTCCACGACAACATTCTAACTTTCATTAGTGAGTTTTCAATGACATTGCAAATTCGCACCTTCCGTGAAGACACCAATAGTAAGGATTTATGCGATAGATTGGACACTATGATCCAAATGAACAGGCTCTCCTTGATGAAATCGTATGTGGCTGGGTGAAATTTTGCCTCACCCCATAGAGTAAAAATTTTATGCTGGAAATGTATAGATATACAATGTTTGATTTCCTCAAAAGAGTTGGCCACGCTGGAAAACGAGTATTCGGAACCGTCGGGTCTACCTTGCGACAATGGGGACAGACTGCCGCCCCCGTTGTAAGGAATTTGGCAGGTTTTGTTGCCAGTCACCATCATCATATAGCTCCGTTGCTTCATGGAGCAGCCGTTGCAAGCGGTCATGAGGGATTGCAGAAAGTCACAGGTTTGGGACTTGCCTTGAGCAATGCGGCATCTATGTATCAAAGGCAAGCGGCTCAAAATCAGCAAAGGAGTCCGGATGGGTGAAAGCACATATAGAATAGGATGCACTCGTGGAAAAAAGAAAGTGGATACAGCCAAACTTGGATCGCAATCCAATTAGCTTGATAAGCGATTTGGCTACAAATATGATACGCACCAATCCCTTAAGTAAGTCAAAGTTTGATCTTGAAAGAATCGATGATTCTGTCAACGGCTTCTCTTTGCTTGTCCGTGATTGTTCCATACTCAAAAACCTTGTCCTTCACATCTTCTACGAATTTTGTGTTGAAGCGAGGTCGTTTAGCACTCCACTCAAGAATCTTGTTGATTTTCTCCAGATATAGTGATCCTTCTGCACTGATCTCAACCATTCTCCTATTATATATTATAAGGAGGATGTTTTACCATGGATCAAACGCGTAAAAAACTACTTAAGAAAATATCTTTTAGAAAATATATTATGGACAATACACAAACCATCTCAACCGAAGAGATAAAGAAACAATACTATAAGTTGATGGCTCGTGAGGTCAAGGAAAAGCGTCAGAAGGATAAGGAATTTCGTGAGAAAGTGTGTGCCTATAACCGACAGTATTTGCGCAAGAGGTTGGAAAATACAGAAATCAAGGAAAAACATTTGCAGAAGGTGAAGGAGTATTACGAGAAGAACCGTGAAGAGATTTGTGCAAAGCGACGAGAACGGTATGTAAGACAGAAGGAACAGAAGGAATTGGAGGAAGCCAATGCCGAGTGATTTTATACGACTGTATGGTCACCTTTATTTTTGTATCTCAGACGAGGGGAGCAACCGTGCGTTTGACAAAATGAAAACTATATAAGAACAAAGAATATAAAAATATCAATATAGAATAAGATGCCTCCAAGGAACCGGCTCAACGCTCAACAACGCAAACTTGCCAAGAAGTATGATATCAAGACCAAGGGTCGTTATTACAAATCGCATGGCTTCGATAACAAGAAAGATTTCTGGGATGCTGTCATAGAAACAGATGCCATTCAACGGGAAATTGAGGAAGAGGACAAAAAGAAAGCAAAAAACGACCCTATCAGAAAGCTTACCACAAAGATCTTCAAAAATGTCAAAAGCAAGATAACAAGGGACGAGAACAGAAGAAGGGCACGTCAATTGCAGGCAGATTACTATTTTGACAGAATTCCAAAGAAACACACAATAGAATACACCTTCAAAAATAGAAATAGTGAGATAGGGAATTATTCTCCGCAAGATGTGTATGATTTTGTGCTTGCCAATCTGAACGACATCAAGACCGCTCTGACTGTTAACAGCGAAAAGAAAGGTATCAAAGCCAAGATTTCAGCACTAGTATGGTGGGTCAATAGTGCTGAGCTGGCAGCAACACTATCAAAATCAGACTTCAAGGTCTTTGAAAAAGGGAGAACGAACGAAAACATTCTTGCTGCCATTGACTCCTTGAAGCAAAAGTTCTACACGGGGCCTCACTTAGAGTATGAGACATTGTATCAAGCCACCGACAAACAAGCTTTCATAACAAAACAATCCAAACGAAATCAAGATGTGCTGGAAGAGATTGTAGAAACCTCAAGTGGAGCGGTCATTGTGGATATTTCCAAGGTTTATGTCAATATAATCACAAACATCAACCCCCTTACTGGGTCCTCTTACATCCCGCTTCCTACGTGGCTGGCAAATAAACAATGTTGTATCAACATCAAAAACAACGACAACAAGTGTTCCATGTGGGCAATCAAGTGCTTCAAGTTTCATCTTTTGGTGAAGCATCATAGGGAACGAATCTCGCATTACAAGAAGATTGAAGACGACACTGACTATTCCATGCTTCAATATCCTACACCGATTGAAGATTGGGCAAAGTATGAGAGAGCAAATGATGAAAAGGTGGTAGTGCTGGGTGTGGGTTCAAACAATAAACCAGTTCCGCTCTACAACTCAAAGTACAAATCCCCAAAAGATAAGGCTGTGATATGGTTGATGTTGGTAGAAGGTGAAAAAGATGGGGTAGCATGCAATCATTATGTCCCAATCACCAGCATATCAGCTCTCCTTTACAGTGAGTTCGCTCATCATGAGAAGGCGCATGTGTGCCACTACTGTCTCAAACCCTTCTGGTCAATTGAAAAAAGGGATGCACACATTGCCCTTTGTGAGGATCATGATGCATGTCGGACAATATTCCCAAGCAAGGAGCAAAGCATTATGCGATTCAGAAACTACAAAAACCAGCAATGGTGTCCATACATTGTCATTGCAGATGGGGAAGCATTCACGGAAAAAATCGCTGGGTGTCGCTTGGACCTTGACCGATCTTTCACGGAGGCCTACCAAAAGCACAAGTCGTCTGGACTAGCTTATGCCGTCATACATAGCCCCAACCCAGGCTCTTACAAGGTGGTTTCTTACGAGATGTTTGATGGTGAGAACAAGGTGAATGATATGATCCTTGCCTTGGACAAACTCAGTAAGAAAATAAAGTTTGAAATCAAAGACAACATTCCCATGGAACCTTTGACACCTGAACAACAAGAATGGTTCGAGAATGCGAATTGTTGTCATATTTGCAAATGCCCTTTCACTGAAGGACAGAAGAAGGTCAGAGACCACGATCACGCAACTGGACGATATAGAGGTGCTGCTCACAATGCTTGTAACCTCAACTACAACCTCCAACACTTCAAGTTGCCCGTGTTCTTTCACAACTTCGAAAGGTATGATTTGCACATGATCATGAACGAGTTGTCTGTGGATAAGAAACAATTCAAGTTGACACCAGTTGCCAAAAACAAGGAGCACTACATGCAACTTGGAATCAATAACTTCGTGTTCAAGGATTCCTACAAGCATCTGCAAGGGTCCTTGGCCGAGCTTGTGGAGGGTTTACACCAAGATCAGTTCCATTGCGTCACGACCGAGTTCAAAGACAAAACTCCATTGATGTTGCGGAAGGGAGTATTTCCCTATGATTGGTGGGACGCAAAAGAGAAAAGAGATTACCCAAGTCTGCCACCGAAAGAGGCATTTTATTCAGCCTTGTATGATGAGCATATCACCCAAAAGGACTACGAGCATGCACAATTAGTGTGGAAAGAATTTGATTGCAAAACCATGAAGGACTATCATGACTTGTACTTGAAAAGTGATATCTTGTTGTTGGCAGATGTGTTCATGAATTACCGCAAGGAATGTCATACCGCATACGGTCTTGACCCTACCTGGTACATGACATCCCACCAGTTCTCATGGGAAGCAGCACTCAAATACACAAAGGTTGAACTGGAGTTGCTCACCAACCCTGATATGTACCTGATGTTTGAAGCAGGAATCAGGGGTGGCATCTCAATGATCTCTCACAGACATGGTAAGGCAAACAATCCGTACCTTCCCGGCTATGACAGCAAGAAAGCCACATCACATTTGATGTATTGGGACGCAAACAACCTTTACGGTAACTCAATGTCCAAACACCTGCCTGTAGGTTCCTTCCAATGGGTATGCCCGGAATTGTTTCCAAGTGTTGAGCAGATCATGAGCATGTCGTCCGATGACAAGTGGGGATACATGCTCATGGTTGACTGGGAGTATCCAAAGGAGTTGCATGATCTCCATCATGACTATCCACTTGCTGTGGAACGCATGAAAGTCACACATGATATGTTGTCACCGTTCACCAAGAACTTGATGGAGAAGCTTGAAAATTCGGGACTAGGCATCAGCCATGTTCCAACCGAGAAGCTTGTGGGGACATTGAGCGACAAGGAAGGTTATGTGTGTCACTACATGACGATGAAATTGTATCTGTCGCTGGGATTGAAGGTGAAAAAAATACATAAGGTCATCAAGTTCAAGCAAGAGGCTTGGCTGAAACCATTTGTTGTATTCAATACCAAGAAGAGAGCGCAAGCCACAACCAAGTTTCAGCAAGACTTTTACAAATTGACTGTCAACGGTGTTTTTGGAAAGACCATGGAGAACATCCGAAACCGAATAAACTTCAAACTTTACTACAACCAGGACAAACTTGTCAACAGAGCTAAGTCCCGCTTTGATGCCAAGGATTTGGTTGAGTTCAATGACAACCTCGTAGGAGTCATGTTCAGGAAAACACAAGTAAGACTATGTAAGCCAATATATGTTGGATTTACAGTCCTTGAGCTTTCAAAACACCTCATGTACGACTTCCACTACAACTTTGTGGTGAAGCACTTCGGTAGGGAAAACGTGCAACTCATATTCACAGACACTGACAGCTTATGTTACCGCATCCAGACGGACAACATATACAGAGACATCAAGGAGAATATCCACATGTTTGATACAAGCAATTATCCCAAGGAGCATGAATGCTACAGCTCAGTCAATAAGAAGGTGCCTGGTCTGATGAAGGATGTGAATGCCGGAGTACCCATGGACGAGATTGTTGCCATCAAAGCAAAGATGTACGCATACCGACTACCAGAGAAGGGTGAGGATAAGGATGAGGATGAGGATAAGGAGAATGAAAAGAAAGTTGCCAAGGGAATTAAAAAGTGTGTGATCAAAAAATCCCTCAACTTTGATACGTTTAAGGAGGTGTTGTTTGAGCATGCATACACTCGCAACACAATGAATGTTATCAGGTCACAGAACCACAAACTCCAAACGGTCAAAGTCAACAAGGTTGGTCTAACACCTATCGATGACAAGCGGTGGTACTTGGAGGACGGTATCACATCTCTTCCTTATGGTCATTACAGAACATTTCTCTGAATAGGATATGATGGATAGCATTACGAAAATCATTGAGCAAAACCCTTCATACAAACTGCTTAGCAAAGCCAGGTTGTACAAAATCCTCAAAATGCAAGACAAGAATATCACCATGAAGATGGTGGGTGAGTACCTTGAAGACAAGCCCTTGCAACAAGTGTTTCGAAGACCTGTGAAACCATTGAAGCTCAAAATAACTGCACAACCACGATCCTTTCAGATAGACATCATTCATATGGCTAGATATAAAAAACAGAATGGTGGCTTATCAAGATTTCTGTTGATAGTTGATGTAATGAGCAGGAAAGCATTCGCATATCCACTGAAGACAGGGAAGATGGCTGAAGTGCTTGACAAATACAGACAATTCTGCAGCAAGGTCCAGCACATCAACAGCATGACTGGAGATGATTTTTTCAGTAACAAAGCCTTCTTGTCATACAATAAGTATGAAGGCATTGAAACTTTTACCGATGTAGCAAAGGATGATCATATTGCTTACGGTGACAAGCTCGGGATCGTTGACAGACTCACCAGAACTCTGAAAGGGCTGATCCGGAGGAAGATGGTTGCGGATGATACGGTCAAGTGGGCAAGCTTCCTTGATGAGATCATTGACTTGTACAATTCGTCACCACACCGTGGCTTGAACGATGACACACCAAATAGCAGGTGGAATGATCACAGAACACAAGAGGAGGAAAACAGCAAGCATAGCTTAGATAATGCACAAAAGTTCGCAAAGATCAAAGTGGGTGTTGGGGATGATGTGCGCATTTACAAAGGTAAGGAAGTATTCAAGAAAGAAGACATGACCTATAGCCAAGAACCATACAAGGTGGTAGACAGGAAAGGCTTCAGGTTCAAGGTGATTGATGAAGACGGCAAAGCATACAAAAGAAACCTCAAACCACATGAATTACTGAAAATCGCCAAGAAAGTCGGCGAAGTGTTGAAAACAAATACAGTCAAAGCAGCAGACAAAAAAGCGAAAGTAGAGAGGAAACTCAAGCAGGCTGGTGTCAGTGAAACCAACATAAGAAAAAGAACAAGGGAAGCAAAGGGGTTGAAGATGCATCAATACTTGGCTAATTCGTGAATCGTTGGCTGAACCTGTCAAGCCCAAAATAAAATACCCTCGTCTCGCATGAAACGACAGGCTTCTGTTGCTACCAATTCAGCTCTCTCATGCTCAATTTTGGCCATTATATATCTACATCTATATTCTTGAAGCTCGGATGCCATCGTGCCATCCCTATCGTCATGGATTCCTTCACCAACATAATAGTCATACCTCAAATAGCATTCCTCCATTTCAACTTCTGCGTCTTGATATATTCTATATTTCCTGGACTTTTCATCTAGATAATTGCGAGCATTTATTCTATGTATGCAATATGCTTTCTCACGCAATTCTGTTTGCATGTTCGAGAAAAACTCATCACGTACCATTTTATACGCAATGTCTTGGATGTGAATCTTCAGGTCATTGGGCAGAAGATCAAAGTGATTCGCCATTTGTAAGTAGAGAATGTGTGTTGTCCTTATATAGGTTTAATTTGTATAACAGATAAAATTCGGCAAATGTTCCCGGCAAAAGTTCCGGTGTACCTATTACTGAGAGCCAACCATCTATTCAAATTGCTGATATCCCTCGCCAGGATTTGAACCTGGGTCTCCAGCCTATGCTGGTGTGCTGACCGCTGCACCACGAGGGAGGGAAGATGATGGTGAATGAGCCATGGTGGGTATGGTGTGGATGGATGATGTGTAGAGGAGAAACCGGCACAAGTGACCACTCAAGCCATATATGAGGCCAGTACAAACATCAAAGTCAGAGGGGCGTCTTAGGTACATTGCACCCATGAGCATTGATGCGACTAGACACCTCGTATAGGACTTGTGTGGACACCGTACACCGTTGCAGATGACCCTCGCCCCCTACTTCCCATGGCCAGGCCACACACACAGAACATCTCGGCGTCAAGGGACACTAGCTCTGTGAGGCTTTCTGAGACACCATGCTTTTCAAGTTTGAGGTAAGCCAACATGCTCATACAACTTCACACACCCCGTCTTGGCAATCCAAAGGTGTATGTTTAGCTGTTGTCGTCCAAAGAGTCAATTCCCTTTTGGACTATGTGACAACTGCCAGGAGTATGAGATGCCATCATGTGAGCTTTGTCAATTACAGTGTAGGACACTCTTTAGATGCTTTGCTATTGGGGTGTCTTGGTCAAGATCGAACATGACCAAGTCAGGTACTTGTGCATTCATTTATAGGACTGCGAATGCGACCAAAGTGTTACATTGGGGTTCAGAAGATGTAACAAGTTGTTTAAAATAGGTTATCGAACCCCGGTCAGACGACAGGCTGTCGTACGAGAAGATGTCATTTTTGCGATCGTGCGATGGCGACATTCGCAGGGATGCAGAACTTGTTTCTTATGCTTACAAATATTTTTAATGAATAAATAATAAACATATATTACTATTTGATCAATTGCTGCAGTCGCAAATAACCTGGTTCTCGCAGCGTTCTGTCTTAAGTATACCTGCGATCGCACTTCACGCAAGAACCCTAAGACCTTCAACCCCAAGCCCTACTCAGCAGAGCTGCGATCGCTTGCTGGAGATTGCTAAAATAGTTTATAAATGATTGTTAGAATGAACTTGTGAAGAGCGTGCGTGCGGAACTGGGATGCTCCGTAAGTTGCTGTCATCGAAGCTTTACGATGGTCAAGTTGGATGCCCGCAGTTGCTCATGATCACACAAATAACATTGATTCATGCCAAAATGGTTATATTATTGTTTGATGTGAAACCTTCTCGAGGACGTGAGACCCTTGCTGAACTTGTCCTCGTACCCCCTGCGTGTTGGATGCGAAACCTACTTAAGGACGAATCGATCGCTGTCCCTGCGTGTTGGGTGTGAAAACTACTTAAGGACAGAACGA
>JARWLF010000616.1:0-18718 GCA_029853055.1 Scenedesmus sp. KT-U
GCATCCAAAGCCACCAGTCTGAAGGTATCCAACCCCAGACCCAGGCCATAGCACTTCATGGCTACATGCTGCTTAGTGCTGCGAGCCAGATCTTGCACATAGCTGTTAGCCCAGAAGGCAACTGTGTGCTCACTCACATATCTGCACACAAGCACACATATACACAAAACGTTCAGGTGAGCAAAAGCTGGTCAAGTGTGCAGCACTGGACATACTGGGCGCATTGGATCTGGACAGCAAAGGCCATTGCTGATTGCCTGCTGACCCAGGATGTCCATAAGGACTCATACAGGATCCATTGCTTGTGTTACCAACCACAGGTGCGACATTGGCAGGTTTTGTTGTGATGAATGCTGCAAAGAGCAAGTAGTTCTTCAGTAAGGACACATGGCATGCACAGAACGATTTGTTACTGCTGTTCAGCAGCCTTATGCCTACTTCCAATGCTTGTCATGTCTGAGTCGCCTGTGTTCTGGGGTCGTCTTGATTGCGCTAAACATGGCATCGGCTACTGCTTCAATTGACCATGGGTTGACACGAATAGCACCAGAGAGACTTGGAGAGCAGCCAACAAACTCTGCAGGGAACAGCAATAGCAGAAGGTACAGCATATCACCAGCACATCATCAAGCAATACTGCTATCGCTGGAATTCTTCTTGAGCTGCCTCCTGGTTGTTCAGGAGTACACGTCCTACAGCTGATGCTAGTGCCAGGTTGTTGTGCACTTTACACCGACCAGCCACATATGCTAGATGCAAACCTGCCACTACTTGCTCCCAAATCATGGAGTGCGGCAAGTGCACAAAGAGACAATACCATTCAAACGAGTGAATATTAGCGATGATATACAACAGGTAGAGTGTAGCAGTGAATACCTGAGACCACCAACATGCTCTGTGGCTTGTGGTCTGCATCTGCCCAACCGGGTGGTCCCTGCCTGCACACTACATACTCATAAGGCACCAGGTTCATACCATCACGGGTGGCTGTCACCACCGCAACATCAGCTACCTGGGAGACAGAAGAAGTAGAGCAAGTAAGAAAGCTGGCAAGTTCAACTTGGCACTGCCTAGTACTGCTTGGCAAGGATATGGGGCTTCTTCTCAGATGTTGACAAGATAGTAATGTAGACACCAGATCACCTTGGCAGGACACATCAGGCTCGATCAGCACAGACTGATTGGCTTTGCAACAAGGCACAACAGCAGTGATATCCAAGCACTGCGCATGCAGGGGACTCTGATGATCATGGAGATAGCTGAGGCCATATCAGCGCGGGATGTGCGTCTTGTGACACTGCTGGACTCACTGTGTAGAAGGCAATTCGCTCATGCAGGGGCACATGGCGCTCCAGGTAGCAGACGGGTACATAACCTGGGCTACTCCACCTGCTGTTGATGTCACTGACCAGAGCTTTGACAGCCTCATGCAGCTCAGCGAGCTCCTTACCAGTGCTGCGCGGTGCATTCGTGATCTGCAACATCAACAACACCGCCCAAGAGCAACAAGGTGTGTCATGTGACAGCAGGTGGCTTGAATTCATAACCTGGTTACCGTGATGCTGAATGCACAGCACTCAGAACCTGCCCAGCTGATGGTGGATAGGTACCAGCAACCCTGCCAAACAAGCAGTCACTGACGCATCCTTCGGCAACCTAGGTGGCAATGGGACAAAAATAAAACAGTCACCAGGGCAAGACACACATTCCCTACGCCTCCCTATGAATCCCTCTCTTGCTGCAGCTGCCATTTTCATTGATGGCAGCGGGTCTGAACATGGCCCTGTTGCTTTTCACCTGCACGAGCACTGCCTTGCCGCGCCACTCTGGATGCTCCTCCAAGAACCGCTCAAAGGCCTGTAGCTTGAGCTCTATACCCTTGAAGACATCAAGGTCATCAACACCCAGAAACACCTGACAGCCTTCAAACTGCGACATCTGCAGACACCAGATTGCAGAAAGCATCCGCACCAGTAAGACACAGCATACTGACGTAACAACACTGAACATTCAACAACAGCATCAGCTTGCAGATGTGCTGCTGCATCAACATGTGAAGCTCTGACTTGGTGATCATCACGTTCACTGCATCAAGGGCTGCCCAAGGGGCTGTGGTCAGCATGCACCCACCAGCTCGCCTCGTCTCCATTTGAACTCGGGCCAGTTGAAGCCTTCCAGTAGCCGATGAGGGTTCACACCTGACAACAGCAGAAACCATAAGCAGCGTCTACCCTCAAGATAACATCAATACAGCACATCGATACAACATCAATACATGCAGCAAGACAGATCACATCGCTGCTGACGTGGTGGCAACGGGGCAACTCACAAGGAGCAAGGCTGCCATCATGCAGCATGTTGTATAACACAGTGCCTAGCAGCAAAGCAGGCGGTCTACTGACTGGCTCATGTGGTGTAAGAGGTCCAGGTATCCTTATCAGGAGTAGCACTGACCTGTTGGCATGATCTTGATGCCAACAGTTCTCCCGTAATACTCTATGCTGATGGTTCCACGCTGAGTCTCATGCTCCAAGCCCAGCATGCGGCTGGCACAAGACAGGAAGTGGCGTGCATAGTCAAAGGTATGGAAACCTGGCAGGGTAGGGGAGCGACGGCACACAACAACAATCAGGGCAGACCAGCAAGCAAGCAGAGCTTGGAGCGCAGAGCACTAGCTTGGACATGCAGCTGTCCCTCATGCATTGCATGACTATGAACGACAAAATTTTAATGGATCCAACACTGCAACAGCCCATAGGCCCAGATAGGTAGTACCATGACAGCTACCTACCGATGAGGTCAGCATTCAACATGCTTCGCAGTAGCTCCTCACGCTTCGGGAAGGTCCTGAAAATCTCACTACTGGGGAAGGGGCTGTGCAGGAACAAACCACACCTGCAGCAGTTGACATCTTGTGTGCCTTAGCTGTGCATCTTCAGCACTGCAGGATGTCTTGCTGGTAGATGTTCAACATGTTGCTGTGCTGCAGTGCATGCGGTGACCTTGTGCTGTTGGTACATCACACCAGCATCAGACGCGAAGTTGAGCAACATGCTGCTTGCCTCGTACATAGGCTCACTGTGCATGTCAGCAAGCCACTGCTGCTTGAGCTGTCTCAAGCCACACAGCCCACCTGATCTTGTTGAAGCGTTTTCGTAACAAGCTGGGCAACACCAACAGGTGGTAATCATGAATCCAAACATAATCCGTATCGCTGCTGCACTCTTCCACCACCTTCTCCATGAATGTCTGCAAGATCAAGGCGCAATTGATCACATGGTAGTAAAGACCCAAACACGATGTCTACTACTGTGATAACATGAAGATGAAGGGCCCCACAAAGTGCAGGACACCTACAGCAGAGGAGCGTGTTGGCATCAACGTTGATAAAAAATATGACAATGACTTTCGAGGGGTGCAACTATGCTACCGCAAGCGCCTGCAGGACCCCTCACCTTGTTTGCTTTGACATATGCTTGCCACAGTTCGCTGTTGAACCTGCCAGCACTCGAAGGAGCCATAGGTAACACATAATGAAACAAGGGCCATAATTGCTGCTTGCAGAATCCTGAAGACACACAGCAGTAGCACAACACGGCAGACTTTAGCGGCAGACAATTAACTTGTAGCTGACAGGGTATTGTCTTCAAAGACAGTGGACGCTTGTCACTCGACATACAGGGCGGTGTGCCAGTTGCCATCCTGAAATAGAAAGCAGACCCCTTGACATGCTAGGGGCAGATCCTCTGCAGCTACGTTAGCACAGTCCTTGCCTTTGTAGTACTTCTCCTTGACATCTGGGCTGATGAATACCGGTGCACAGTTGTGTTGCTGCTTCAACTGCAGAGACACCTCCTGCAAACAGCAACAGGAGAGGCGCAGTTGAGGGGCAAGCAAGCATGACATCCGACAAGTGCTGTTCAATGTGTTATGCGTGGGATAGCATCCGCCATGCCGGCAGAGATGACAGCTTGTGGATGCTGCACACACATGCAGTTGGAGGCTCGTGTGGATATCAATAAGCCATACTAGTTAACATGGCACAAGGGACTTCTGTAATCAACGAGTATGCATGCTTTGCATCCGATGGTGTGGGGAAGAACCCACCTCTTGCTCCATGATGTCCACATCTACAGACAAGGAGCCTACATATGTGATCTCATACTCCTCAGAGATGCCCTCCTGCAGAGTTGACATGTTGCACAGTACAGGGTACAAACACAGCAGCAACTCATGTGGTCTCTTGCATACAAGACCTACACGCATCTAGCAATGGCTCTGCTTTTGTCTTAGCTTTTGTGAATTGCAGGTTGCTGCAGGAACACGGGCGCTGCATGTGCCTCTACCTGCTTCACGCACAGAGGTACACACGTACTGGTCGTTGATGCTGTAGCAAGGCGCCATGCTCAATATTTGCTCCTGCTCTTGGTATTCGTACCTTTGCTTGAGCTACCAAGGCATCCTCATCCCATTCAAAACTCCACACACCCTCCGACTCCCTCTTGGCTCGAATGGGCAGCACGTTTGATACAATGATAAGCCTGTACATCAACATCATGTTGCTGACAGGTCATAAAAGGCCTAGGTGCATGCATGTGATAGCGATGGGCAGTAGCTAGGCTTGCAGGCACAGCAGGTGACATCTGCTGGAACATACTGTGCTGGGACTACTTTGGGCTGTACCCCATCAAGAAAGCAGCAGCAGGAGCCAACACGTTGATGTGAAGCAGCGATAGATGTTATAGCGCTACAAATGCTGCCTCTCACACACCTGTTTCTGCCACTCGCACTGTCAAGAGACAGGGCAGAGCCACTCTGCTGACCCTGCCCAAACCTGCTGGCCTGAGCTTGCCTAGCATCACTGAACTCTGCAGTGGCTAGAGCAGCCAGGTTGTGATAACTACCACCCATAGTCTTCATCCTGACTAACGAAACTTGTCAAGTACGTCCAACAATGTATGGGTGAGATAATCCAGCAACGATCAGTATGCACTGGACATGTTGGGTGGTGCGCAGTCGTCACTTGTCAGCTGGCATCCTACGTTATCATATCTTCCGAATCGCAATACAACTGCTGGCCGGCGCGATTGAATGGTGTAGGTCGTGTACTGCTATGACACTGCCAAGCCCCTGCTGTCGAGGTGCCGATATTGTCAGTATAGCTGCATATGATCTGATGCAATAACAAATAGTCGGATGTGCAGCTATACTGCTTGCAATGCAGCTCGTAGGTGCCTCTGCCCACGTCAGCGTTGCTGGTCACCGAGCAGACGACGCTGCTGCCACTGCGTTTCAGTAGTGTTTCCGACGTTTTGAGCTTGTCTCATTCTTCTTTTGTTCATTGAGTGCACGTCAGAAGCACAGAGACATCACCAGAAAGTCTTCACTCATTTTGTTGTGCAGTCCCAGATTCTCCTGCCTTTGCTTCAAGTTATCGTGCAGACGATGCTCAGTCAATCGTCGCCCGCTGACTCCTTACCGCGCTCCTCCCACTATATTTACAGAACAAGTTCACTGGGCTTGCTGGTGCAGTAGCCTGGCAGGCTCCTGACAGTCTCTCAGTGGTTGTAGTTGCCCTCTCCGGCCCTTGGGCCTCAAGCTGCATCCACAGTGCATCATTTGCGTGCACACGACGTACCCCCGGCACGTGCCTGCTGCAGCATGTCGGGGAGCTGGATGCCATTGATGGCAACCTGCTGGCTGGGCAACTAAAGCAGAGTGCATAATCAGCAAATGTCAGCTGCATACTGCAAAGCTACCTGCCGTGACAACAACGAGCATAAGCTCCTACGCCATAGACTCCCCTTGCCTTATAATACTAGCATCTGCTGGGGTACAAACCCCTCCACTGCAGCAGCTGATATCAGCTGCAGCAGAGCTTTCTGTTGCGCCTTGAGGCGGTCCCTTCTGCACACGAGTCTTCCAGCCAGGGTGATCTGCCAGCCAGGCCGCTTCCGCTGCTGTTAGCTCGTCCCGAGCCAGAAACCTCCATGGGAAGTCATCTGGGATCATGTCATGTTTGTGATGCAGAAGGCCAACCAGAAACTCCAAACCATCCACCAGTCTAGGCCCAGGCCTGCGTGCACGTCATACAACAACAGTATGTTAATGCTGCAAGTGAAACAAAGCCCTCCGGTACATTGCCATTCAGTTCTCCTACGAACCCCTGATGACTGACTGGGTGCACCACCGTGGTGCACGACATTTCGGTGCATTCTCAACAATCACACACCCCACTGCTTATGGCAGTGCATTCACTGGCCGTCTTCATTGAACCATTTCATAAACATACGGACATGCCACCAGTGCCCCTGACTGCCACATTCTACCTGTTGAACATCTGATTCCCATCCACCAGCACTACCCTGCCTTCCTGCACTGCCTTCAGCTGGGGCCAGAAACCGCTGCTCGTGAGAGGAGGCAGCTCTTTGAGTGTCTCCTCTATGCTGAGGCCACATGGGCAGATGATGATCCAGTCGGGGTTGAGTGCAACAAGGTCTTTATTCCAGACTGGCTTAGACGGCCCAGCACCTTGACCGTCGGCCCTGCAGGACAACAGGGCGCACATGTAGCTGTGACAGCAGCAGTAGCGAGGCATTGACCTTGCACCAGCAAGATGGATGATGGAGAGCAGTGACAACTTATAACAGCTTGCAGCCTGTGGTGTGACAGTGTCTGATTGCGACTGTGTGACTTGTTACAGCACCCACTGTTATGCCAGAGCTCAGCTTTCAAGTTGAAAGCAGCATGTACGCAACTTGGACGATTGATATAATGATACATGCAATATGTCCAAGCTGCCAAGTACACTACCTGGGTGCATTGAGTGGATGTGTTCCTCCAGCCATATGTATCAGTTGTGGGGTCCAGTGACCGCCAGGAAATAGCGGCTCAAACCACTCCAGGAATGCCACCTACAATAAATCACACCATAGAAGGTAATCCCTTTTTCCGAGCAATGGTGACAGCATCTGCAGAGCCATGTGACATCGGCAGGCTTGCATCAGAGCAACCATACAGGCTATTTCACTGAGTGCTGGAGCTAGAGCACATCCTGACGTTATTCAAAGCTTACAACTTGGTGCTGTAGAGGCGGCTGTCGTGCAACGAACTCCTTTGCAGCTGTGATGCGCTTCTGGAGTGCTGCTACGGCCTCCAGTGCTTGTTGCTGTAGACCCAGCTCCTTGCCAATCACCAAGGCATCATCAAGGACCTCTTCAATGTTGAAGGGGTTCAGACTGACAATCTTTGGTGCTGCTGTTGAGCTGCCCTGCATGTCCTGCACCAGTTGCTGTACCAGCCTCAGGTCCACACTGAGTGAGCAGACAGCAGCAGGATGACATGTAGATACGCTACCAAGGGGACGTAGCAGTGGCACATTGATTAGTACGCCTCATGACAAGCGAAATAATACTTGTGTCTAGAGCAGGATGATATGGTTCTAAAGGTCGCACAACCGTCGTAGATATGGGGGTGCACACCATCAAACTGCTCACGCAATCAGGCCGATCATAGCAGGATGCTGTTGTGGCCAGCACAATCATTCACGCACTGAGAAGCCTTTCCAAGGCTTTTTGCACTCCACTACACTTGTTGCTAGCCAGCCATGTTGTGCAAGGTAACTTACCTGCAGACATTGCAAAGGCTCTGTGTGATGATCACATCAGGTTGCAGCTGCTTGACCACATCTTGTTTGATGTAGTACAGTCCTTCTCCTGCATGAAGACGCTGCAGCTATGACCCAGGAGGCAGGCACCAGGCTACTGCTGCAAGCATGCATGGTTCTGATCAAGCTACCCTGCAGTGCATGGTACATGTATTTCTCGCACTCTAGCCTGCCCTGCTTTGAAGACTGAAGACCTGCTGATTGATGGAGCTTGTGCAAGCCAGACGCTGCTGGCATGCTTGACTTCATGTTCACCTGTCTGCAGAGTGGCAGTCACAGCAGCGTTCATCTGTTCACAGCTGTGGAACTCATTCTTGGCCCCAGTCAGGATGGGAAGATCCCTAACGCGTGCAGGATAGTCGCACCTGCAGTTTGTCCAGCAGCTGTTCAGCAACGAGAGCATATAAGCCTGACAGTGGTGCATATCAGCACTTGACTCTGCACCATGTCGCAGCCAGCAAGTGCAGCAGAGGGTTGGCTGACTGCTGACAATTGTACGAACGTGTCCCATGCTTCACATAATACACACTGGTCTAGTGACCACACACTGCAAACACAAGCTTGTGAGAGGTCCACGGCAGGAGCCACGACACAAGCCACGGCAGCTTTCAAGTGCCGTACAATCATCTCGTACACTCCCACACCACAGCAAGGCTGCAACCTACTCGTGGGATCTTCCAACCAGCAAGTCTGCTCCTCCAACGAGACAAACCAGCTCCGTGGCTGAAGGCAACAGCGATACGACTTTCATAGCGCACAAGCCTCGTGCACGGTGTGCTTTATTGTACTGTGCGTGCTAGCGTTGAATCGGCAGGAAGCAGCAAAGACTGAAGGCAAAACTCTCCGAGGCAATCACATGCAAGGATACACCACTGTGGCCCACAGCCAGGACTGCTGCTGTGGTCTGGAACAGGCTGTATGTCGGTGACGGGGATGGTTGCTACAGTAGGTCTCTGATTGCAGACACGCAGGTCTGATTGCACGTTGCGACTCCTTGTACTGTACACTGCTACAAGGCACGCTTGGCAGCACAATCGTCACGAAGTCTGTTATACCTTGTAAGACCCTGTATATTCAAACATCTATGCAAGTCTTAATCCAGAAGAGAGACAGAGAAACGGACCAGTTCGATTCTACCGTGCCTGCTTTACTGATACAGATGTATGTAGGATCACAAGAGCCTGACAATGTGACGAATTCATCCCCGGAATGTATCGACAATGCTATTGCAGAAACAGGTCGTCTGTCCCCAAGGTATCTTGACCACAGCTGCATGCAACGACCAGGTCACACAGATTTGTGACAGTTACAGCTACATTCAGGCCCCATACTTCGGCGCTCTGCCCAGCTTGTATGCTATCTCAGGCACAAGTCTATCAGCCACAAGGCCAAGCACCCCACTCTTTTCAGCACACTCCTTCAAGCTGAAAGCAGTACATTCGTCCCTTCTAACTACACCTGGCAACCTCCTCATACACAACAAGGGCCTACGAGCGTCGATTTGAAATGCCTGACCTGCAAGCTGTTGCCAGCTCTGCAGTGGCCGCAGCACCCCCTTGCCCACTGCAGGAACATCATAGCTGTCATCTGCCTCTTCCCTTTGTTTCGTTACTTCGCTGCTGCTACCTGCCACTGTACTTTGCTGTGGTCTGAAAGACATAAGCTCGTGTCCTGCAAACTTGTCTAGCACACTTAATGGTTTGGGGAGCTGTCCCGCAGCCCCTGGTGTTGCTAGCACTGTCAGCAACACAGTATCCTTGAACGTAGTGCTGTTGTTGAGGTACCTTAACGTGCGGTCCAGCCAACGCAGTACAGCAGCAGCAATGTCAGCGGCTACCTGCTGCTGCTGTGGTGACTGTTCCTGCAGCAGGGGTGGGAAGCTGTGCACATCTATGTTGACAATCAGCATATCCAGTCCAGCGTCTGCCTGCTGTAAACCTGCGCACAGATATTGTCAACGGACATAGCCAAGAAGTTTGACACCAGGGATCTGAGATCAACACATACAGGCAAGCATAGTCTCAAGTTGGATGTTTGTAACAGTGTCATTGCAACTTGTGAAATCCCTCCTTCTTGCCAGCAACTATGGTTCAAGCAGAAACTGAGATCATCCTGACGCGGACAAGCAAGTTATCGTAAGGAGGGCAGTGGAAAGCAGGATTATTGCTGCACGATACAAGAACCACAAGCTACTGCCAGTGCTTGCTGATTCACACCTAGCTCTTGCAGGACTCTTCTGGCTGCTTCGTCTGGGTCAGGCAGCTGCTGTCCTACTTGTGTGGCTGCTGTGTCTGTGGAGGCTGCAGCATGACGCTGCTTTCTTGTAAAGCCAGTCAACTGTGGAGCCAATGAATGCTGCAAACTGTCATCCCCACATCCTGCATCTGTGGCAGCAGAATTCTGCAGGACGCTGCTGCTGCTCAGGCCACATGCGGCTGCTAGCTTGCTGGCTGCAGCATTGTTTGTTGAGAAACTGGCCTGCATGCCTTTGAACCTGAGAACAAACAACAACAGCAGCTGGACAGTATTACTCGCAAGTAATCTACGATCACGGTAACACTGGAGTGTCACGAAAGCAAGATTGTAAGGAAAGGCAGATTGATCATATGTTTCATGAATAGATAGGGCGAATTGATAGGCGGCACAGCACAAATTGTGCGCAAGAAAGTGTGATTTTGCTCAGCCAAATGCTGGGTGCATTCGGAAGCAAAGACTCAACAGTATAACAGATAATGTTATGCAATACTGACCCTGCTCAGTACAGGTGATAGCCATGCGCTGAGGTCACCATCTACAGCCCAAGCAAAGATACAGCACAGTAGCTCAACCATCAGTGGTAAGCAAGTATCATACCTGTCGGACAAGCTGGTCAGTTGCTGTCCTCCAACATACTCCTGCAATCATGACGCCCTTGATCGCTATATCAAAGCAACATTGCGCTTTCTAAGATCATCTGAGGGATAGACAGCAAGGTTAGAGGCACTACAGTACTCTCCATCAGCTGACTCTGTCAGCCCTGTCAGCATGCTGTTGAGGCTATCTCGGGAACAAGTGGTAGACCAAGAGCCTGCTCACCTCGTAGACGCCCAGTATTTGCGCGATCTCTGAGCAGCTGTCTGCAGCCAGTAGCAGAAGCAAGCTGAGCACACTGCTGTGTGTGCGGTGTGCACCAGTCCGTCTTACTCACCTGACGGGCTGTCTTCCCGGATTGTCAAGAAGCACAGGTTTCCGTGTGCTGTCGCTCTATCGATATGCGGCAAGAGGCAAGTGTCCAATAGCGTATCTCCTTGCCAAGCTTCCTGCTGCATGTGGGCCAGCAACACCCCTGACAAGACAAACATCAAGCACTTGGGTGGTGGCTCCTGTCTGGCAACTGCCTCGTTTGCAGGAGAGTTTGTGGACTGTATGTCCGTCGTAGGTGGTTGTTGCAGGCAGTCTAGGCAATCACAGAATACGATGCGCTGCCGTGGCTGAGGCATGGTGTGTACTTGGCAGTTCTGCGTACTCTGATGACGGCTGTTGTGAAACTTTGTGAGCAGACCGTGTCAACACATAGAACTCAGAGCAGACAATGGAAGCAGCACGGCACACAACTGGGCTTGATCCAATGTCACGATAATTGTAGCGCGCGTGTCTTGGGCGGAAGCACCGTAGCCAGCTGAACCATCTTGTGCAAGTGAAGTTTATACACCTTTTGGTTCTTCCGTATATCGATGGTATGTAGGTACTGCCGGGTTCGGCGCACTCGGGTTCTCAGTACTGCAGTTGAACAGTTGCTGGCATTGTTACCGACGACGATGTGTGGCGCACTATACATGGCACCTACGGTGAAAAGAACCAACGACAATATTGTGTTTGCACTCAATCAGTCGGCTGCTGCATAGCTTGCTCAGATTACAACATAGCATCCTGGCAGCAGCACAGGAGTCTGCACAACCATGCGCCTGCACGGTTCATATCTGGCAGAGTGCCAAGGGCAAAGTAGCCCTGCGTTGCTTGAAGATTGAGTTAGGGTGCGGTGTGCGGCTTATGGTGTCAGACAATCCCGAACACCTACATCAAGTGAAGGCACTAGAAAAGGAGCTGTTTGCCAAGTGCGATGCCTGGAGAGGTACACTACGCTCAGCTGCTGCTCTGTATGAACGAACAGCACTTGCTAAGTCATAGCCTACTCTGCTTGTTGGACATCAATGTGATGGGCTTGATGAGATGTACCATCCTTACTGTAGTTCTCTCTGATAACACCATCGCAATGCATGTGTCATGCAGACGTGCTATTCGACCAAGAGATTGCCAAGAAAAACACGTTCCTGCTATATAAGCTTCGATCAGATGAGGCAGCACCATCTCAGCAGCGTCCTGCTGAACCTCAGCTGCCCGAAAGTGATGACGTGGCGCAGCAGCCGCTGACAGTTGCTGGTTACCTGATCATGCAGGTCAACAGCGTGACAGCACATGTGAACAAGGTCGCAGTGGCTCGTAGTCAGCGCCGCAAGGGCATTGGACAGTTGCTGCTCAAGGTGGGTTGAAGATGAGGGATATTCCAGCAGCATCAAAGACAGCAACAAATGTGAGCAGATTATCCGTGTACAGCTGTATGTTCTCCAATGTTTGGGCCCTGAGTAACGCTGGAGAAGATAGACCTCTACTCTAATCTTGTCCGTGAACAGAAGCAGCTTGCTGTTTATCTATTCTATCTCTTCGGTTCTTGGTTTGTTGTGATGTGGCATGATCTCTGCATCAGCCGAATGTGTCAGAGGCTGTTGAGCAGCTCATGTGATACAAGCAGCCACGGTGGCTCATGCAACGAGCGTATGCAACAACCATGACATGCACTTGGACCTGCTGCTGGTGTTCCCCTTGTGCCAACATGTTCATCACATCATCTGGCTGCAGGCTGCTTTGTGTGTTGCTATGCAAGAGCGCCGGGCCTTGTGTTCCAGCCTTCATGTGGACATGCACAACACACCGGCTCTGAACTTGTACCAGAAGGCAGGCTACAAGCAGGACGGCGTGATCAATGACTACTATGGTCAGGGGAGGCACGCCTACAAGTTGCTGGCAGACTTGCAGGATTGTGCAACTGTGCAGTCGTTCATCAGAGATACGTTGTGAATCCGTGAGCGTTGAACATTTGACAGGTTATAATATAACCTGCACCACTGACAGGGGAGACGTGCCAAAAGTCCCGTTGACGTAATTGTGGGTTGGTAGCTATGACCACAGGCACAAGGGACACAAGCCCTGCAATTTACACTTGACTTTGGACCTTCATGGCATATCAGCCTTGGGGTTGTGACTGCGGCTTTCCGTTGATATCAAAGCAGGCTACATACTTAGTGAGTAATATTGGCAGCCCTTGTGCAGTCCTCGCCGAGCGGCCGGTTGCGCATGTGATGTATCACTGGTTGCTGATCCCGGCCCAACTGTGTTACTAGCACTGCAGGAGGACAGCATGAGGCCGCCTCATCGGTTTGTCTCAGATGCTCTTCGAGGCTGATAATTTCCTGTTGTTCTCAATGACACTGCTGACACGAATGTCTGATACCATGGATGAGCAGCTCACTGCATCGGGGTCGAGTATTGCTGGCACATCAAGTGCCCCTACCAGGTTTTTCCAAAAGGTGTGTTATTGCTTTGACAAGCAGACCTGACCTCGAGGTGTGAAACTCCCTCTCCATCAAGTTGTGTCATAGTGTAACGAGTGAAGAAGAGTTGAGCAGCCAAGCTGCAGACATCCACCATCCCCATGCTACAGTCACCGGCTGTAACTTACACAGTGTGCCTGGCAGCCTGCAGAGCTGTGGTGACCAAACATATCATGGTCCAGAGTTACAGTGGTGGAGAGCAGACCACATTCACCGGGTCTGCCTGTAATTCAATCATATGGAGTAGAGAGGTTGCACACGCGACACATACGAATCAAGCAGAATGTGACATTGATGAATACGGCAACAAGGGTCGCTACAATTCGTACTGGCACACACTGTAACTTGAGACAATATCACGAAGCCCCAACTTGACCATATGCCAGTTACACCAGCATTACCTGCACACAGATCTCACCGTGATATGTTGAACATATGTGCCTGCTACAGGGGAATGCACTGTATGCAACTATTGCTGTTGTAAAACGCAACCGGCTCTTGTGCCTGAAAGCCTATGACAGGAAGGGTCTGCACAAACAACATAGTGTTACAACAACGCATCGGTAACAGCATCCAATGGACAATCGGTGGCAGCCACTGGCACACCACAACGACGATGCATGCAATAAGGCAACACGTTTCTACTTGTTCCATGAAAGTGTGCATCATGCTAGGCCGCGACAGTCTTGACTGTTGTATCTCCTACTGCTGCTGTAGTTGAGCAGAGTTGATGGGATAAGCGAGTCTATCTGCTGAACTCCACTGCGACCCTGTGAGCATGCATTCACCACTGAGCCATCATGATCATCATATGATATGAGGTCGATCTGGTGCCTCAGATCATCCTGCCGAAGTCGGACATCCACCGTCAGTACTACACTGCCACTCAGAACCACCAACCTCCTGTGACGCACAACTGAGCACAACACACTGCAGTCTGCTGCATCAACTACTTAGACCCTGCTGTTGACTTGTAGAAGCTGCTGCTGACCCAGAAAGTATGTGCTGATTCTGTTTCAGCCACTTTGGGCTGTACTCCACTTCTACTGCATCCAGCTTGGCTGCTGTGATGAAATCAAACATGGTGAGGCCTCCCACAGCATGGGTGGACAGCACAACCTGCAGCAGATTGCACACAAGGACACACTGTCAGCAGCGTAGTCACCAAAATCCACACTGCCAGAAAGAGGCTTGCAGGAATGTTTGCATCATCCTGCGGAAGCAGTCAGCCCCGGCAAGCATATGGCATCAGCAAACAGCTGCGTGATAGGGTGCAAGATTGATTGCAATGCATTCAGTTCGAGGTGTGTCCAGCGGCTGACCTGCACCTCTCTGTAGTTGGTCAGATGAAGATCTGGGTGGTGTCCTTCTTGCTCAGCAACTTCAGCTACACGATTGAAGAACTTCACAGCTGCATTCACAGAGCACCGTCTGTTCAAAGTATAACATAACATGATTGACCAGGTTACATTCTCAACGGTAGTAGACTACAACACAAGCGTAACTCAATGCAGCGTCAACAAGTATAGATGTTAGTAGCAGTGCCAGATGCGGGCTGGGTGTGCTAAGCAGTGCTGCAACACGTGGAAACAGTTGCTATCCAGACCCGTACCTGACAGGAAGTTCTTCGCTACAAAGCTTCTTGTGATGAATCTCTGGTCGTCCGACAGTTTCCAAGAAGGCAATGCTGTCATGTAATCTGACAGCTGATCGGATGTTACCTTGGGAGTGTCACTGGGTGAACAGATGACATTGCACAACAATGTCAGTCCCAGGCAGTCAAACAGAACACGATCAGTGCGAGATGGCAGAATGATACTGATCAGATGTAACATAATCAAAGGTAAACAAGGTACGACAACCGCAGCCCGGTCACGTGCCATGCATGTTGGGCTAGCTGCCATGTTGGACTGCTGCTGCTTACCGAGTCAGCTGACCATTAGCTGACTAAGAAGTATCAGGAAAGCAGCAGACTGTCGTCATACTTTTCTAATTCCAATACCTTTCCTACCTCGAACAGCCCCCAAGAAGCGAACAAGATTGACCTCGGAGCTCGGCTGCACTGGGAGGCACCCCTGCCATTGCTTTGATGCTGCTTGTGTATCTTGAACGGTGATGAACGACAGGAACACAGCGCTTCACAAGCGAAGACAAGACAGTCTGTTTGGATATGTGCAGCATGCTACGAAAGCACGGCAAAGTAGGAAGCAGTATGCTGAGTCCTTGAATGACCTGCAACCTTGCAACCTTCAAGTCACAGCATAGGTGTCGCAACAGTTGCGCATTGTCGCCTAGTGCTGCAGACTACACAGTTTGAAATCACTTAGAATGTGCGCAGATGGACACAGAGCTGTACATTGCCATTGCCATGGCGTTATCGTGGTTCGAAGTTCTATCGCGTCAAGGCGCGGACACCCAACATGTACACTATATAACCAGTCCCGCGTGCTGCGAAGTGCTATCGTGTGAGATTTGAACAGCATTCAAGCATTGCGACGTACAGAAGCTGCTGCATGAGATGATAAGGACGCTCGCCTAGCTGCGGAAGCGAACACCGTATCCAATATCATCCAGTCCAGTCAGGCAATCGTTGATTCAAGCTTGTTGCACACAGTCTGGGTTGTTGGTGGCACAACTCGCTCAGTAGGCTGTGCAGGCGGGCAGGGCTGTGAGCTCAGTACATGTCGGAGGTGAGCGCAGACATCTACAAGGCATCTTCATGCTGTACACGCTGTTGTACTGATATATACGAAGACACGTTGTGCCTCGATGTCAACATTAGCTGCGGTGCTCCCAGCCTCACGTCCCACGCGCGTTTGGGAGCCAACGGATTCTGGTGCACGCCTGAAAAGCTGTGCTCGATATACTTGTTGCATAGTGTTATGGTTTGACACCGTATAGTGACCTCTCAGGGTGCGTTACCATCAAATCACCATCAACGCCTGCAGTTGCCACTGTCAAGATGTCAGGCTATTAGATGCATGGGATGATGTGATCAAGCTTGGGCTGTCTAGAACATATACATATTTCTGTATTGTAGGTGCTGCAAGTCAAGGGCCTGAGGGGTCCTAGTGGAGAGTTCGGAGCCCATGGAGTGGTTGAACTGCAGCAAGATGCACATTACGTGTTTGAGTTTATGAGAAGAATCGAAGAGCAGCCGAAGTGGCACGAGGGCGTCAAAATGTGCGAGGTCATCAGCAAAGTAGCCAACACAACGCACGTGAAGCAGGTACCTGGTGGCAATGCCTCGGCGAACAGACCCTCAGTTTCCCAGCATCTACCAGCACATGCAGTTGCTGTACTATGTTCTGCTTACGCTGCCCAGCAGACTCTAGCTTGTCGGTAACAAGTTTCAATTGTGTTACTGTGCTGCTTACATGGCACTACCTGTTGGTTGCTGGCTGTCCTCTCCATAGGTACAGCTCAATGCATGCCCCGGTCCGTTACTGTCTCCCAGCTTGCTGCTGGCTGTTTGTGCATTGCATCCCTTGACAGCTTGCTTTCACTCTCCTGCTGCAGGTGCTACAATGGAGCTTTCTTGCATTGCGTGGAGACTTCATGATGAACTTGGCAATGCAAGAGGAGCCTGCAAAGCTTCAGATACACACCAAGATGCTCCAGGGCAGCATGATGAGGCGCTTCAGCAGCAGTGTAGGCGTGCAGCCCGTTGGCAGGAACAAGTGCAGGTTGGAGATGAGCTTGTACATGCAGCCAATGATATTCGTGCCTTTTGGTATCAGACAGATGGTTGGCAGCCAGGTGGGATTCGAACTCTATCAGTATCAGACGATATGTACTCAGTAACAGTGAAATGATGAACACTCTGCGTTGTATCTGAATGTGTAGCGAGAAAGTTAGTATGGTCAAATATGTGCCCTGCTGGAAAAATTAGGTCGAACTACGCTGGCAGTGTGCGTACTCTCCCTCAAGTATGATGTCTTTCAAATCTTTCCGCTAACAGGTGCGACGACAGCTGCACAATGTTCTGGAGAAGATCAAAGAATCGGTTGAGAAGCAGCCCCCTCGCCGCAGCTTTCAACTCAGCCTACCACAGCTGCCACAAGGATGTGATGCTGCGGCGTTGAAGGATGCTCTAAGGTCCCATCCTCTGGATATCAGTGTCTGGGGATAGAGAAGCAGGCATGTTTAGGGTTTGGGGCTGCTGATTGATGCGTGATAGGTTCTGCGCCTCACTGCAAAGTGTGTGGCATATCTCTGGGTGCAGCTTCCCAGGATCAGCATTGTATGGGTTGTTGCTCATGCCCAATGAGCAACGAATCATTGATGTATGATTTATCTGCTTACTGCTGCAATGTGATTGCTTGCGGCAATGCGGATTGTATTTGTGCAGTGCATAGTTGGTGCATTTCAGCTTTTGATTAATCAGCAGGTGATTGTTGACAGCAGGTTATTTGTTGTTGTGCCTGGCTTTAGGCCTTAAGGCATGGTTGGATCGTACTGTATTCCAGCTATCAACCACTGGTTCGTATGTCATATACAGTGTACTGTACAGTTCTTGTTGTATTGATCAGCCGCTGTATTAATCAGGCTTGGCATCCTTTAGGACCACAAGGTCGTTAGGCATCAATGCATGTACTCAGTACAGCGTGACAGTGCAGTAGACTCGTGATGTAACAGTTACGCTACCATGTTTGTAGGTACCGCTATTGAGCTGACCATATGCATCTGAAATCTGAGCAACAATCCGATTGCGGCTTGATGAGCTGCCATTGGGAGGCTCAACCGTTTTGTATCAATACTGTTGATTCAGCGAAGTAGCACGTGCATCACGGTTATTATGACCCTTGATATGATAAAGCTGTTCCCAAATGACCTGTCACATAGTCAGAAGCCATGCTGACTCAGTATGCTGCATACAGCAAATGGTATCAGTGCATGTGGCTTGCGTTCCAACCTGGACGCAGCAAGCTCTGACAGGGGTTACCTGTTTACTGTCAGCAGGCAAAACACAAGCCCTCCATCCACTGAACAGCAGCACAAACTTTGCTCTACGAGCAGCTTGAGGATCCTTGCTGACACTGCAACGGTAGAACTTTCTGGAAACAAATAGGCAGCAAGTATACCCCCACAGCCAGTGGTGCTTCACAACCATGTTAAGAAACGCAACATACACCATGCTGGTGCTTGCTCATGCATCCTCTCCTGCATCCTCATCCCCGGCATCTGCCTCATCTGCTGCACCACTGGCCTCTGCCCCTCCACCGGCTGCTTTATACTCTGCCATTGCTGCTGCATATCGCTCCTTGTCCTTGGCTGCTTGGGCCTCATAAGGCGCCTTGTCTTCAGCACTGAGGGTCTTCCACTCCTCACCCAGAAGCTTACCAACCTATGGACATTGATAACAATGCAACAACATGATTGGACAGACGTGGACATGGCATAT
>JARWLF010000617.1:0-15959 GCA_029853055.1 Scenedesmus sp. KT-U
ACTCAGGCAGCAGCGCCAGCGATATCCCCGCAGCCACACTAAAGCTGAAGTGCAGCACTCAGCTGGGCCAGAGTGGGTCTCCTTTGGTCAACGCCAACCGCCAGCTGCAGAGTGTAATCTCATTCGGGGTCGCTGGGGCTGTTGGTCTCAACGGTGGATGCGCCATCACATCATATCTCTGGGAGAATCTTATTCCTGAGGCTGTTCATGGCAGTCTAGAATGGCATGTACTGGCTTGCTATGCGAGTTATTGTGCCCTCTTCTTTTGGCTGGTTTGGACGGGTTGCTGGATGTGTCACTCATGTAGTCTACTGCTATTTGCAGCAAGGAGGTGCCCTAGTGGAACCTCACCCTAGCTTATGGGTCAGACGCTGCTTAGTCATTCTGACATTCAACCAATAAAAGCTTGTTGTCTCCGTCTTTGCATACTCCACTAGCAACTTATTGCTTTGCATCCCATCAATTTGGTGTGTCCTGTGCTTAGCAGAGTGCTGTTTGTGCACGCTTGCAGCGCATGACGCTTGACCACTGCCGCATTGTGCTGACTGTCGTCACAGATTTTGTGTACGGACATGTAGGATTGCCTTGAGGCAGAACTGCATTGCTTCATGCCTAGGGGTCTCAATTCAGCAGTGCTGTCTGTAGTACTCCTTCGTTGTGTTGAGGACTGTGTGCTGTACTACTGTGCTGGCAGTTTTGCACAGCCGTTGGGCTGGCCTCATTGTGTGCAGCTTGCCAGTCAAGCTTCAACGAATGCATGCCTAGCTGACTGTTGCATGCATGCCAAGCTGACTTGTCAGCTACCGACCATATAACGTGCACTAGTTGAGCACTGTGAGGGTTGAATATTGCTAACATTGGATGCTTGTGCCCTCTGGTGGTTTGGCTGATGGTGCTCTCAACATATAGCTGTCACAGTTCGAACTAGATTTGGTGCGTTTTGTGTTGTGATTTCTGATTTTAATCAAAACAGTCTCGACTGTCAGCCATGTCGGTTGAGTTGTAGATGTCTTCTGTTGCATGCAACTGAAACGTTTCGCTCAACTGCCTGGCCAGTCTACTGCCAATGGTGTCTCAGAGCATGCAACCAGCATGTTTACGCTTGACACTAGTTTGAGGAATGTTGGTGTGTTACGAGTCTTGCAGTGTGTCTGCATGTAGTCTTGTGTCTTGCTTCAGGAGTTCTGTTCCATAGAGTGCTCAAGGCAACCTGCCTGCATTCCTGTGTACGACCCTGGATGCAGTTGGCGCCTATAAAGCAGGTTCACCAAGAGGTGGTGTTGCCGGTTGCATGGGCTTCATTGCAAGTGGCGCTGTGTACAGTGTGTTGCAGCTTTATACCCATTGATACGTGCTTGGTGTACTGAGTAAAGTCTGGTGAACAACGGCATTACAAAAAACCTGGTATGGCTGCTGTGCACAATTGCTGGTGTAGCAGTCACCACTGGATTGATACAACCTCTTGTGTCTTGAGTTTGGTGTTTTACATCTGATTGTTGACTCTCTACAATTGTTCCAAGCGAGCTAGTGGTGTGAGGCAAACACAATCTGCTTCTTGTGCTTACTGTGAGGTGGTTCAGTGGACGCTGCAGCTGAGTACAACTTGGTGTTGTCAAGCTGCTGTCCTGCAGTCAGCACGTATGGGTCAAGGATGGTCCTGTTCTGCACGGTATGGTTACATGTATAGCAGGGTGCCCGAGCGAGACAGGTTTCCCCCTGTCTTGAGCTATTGTTGCTGATACGTTCTGATGAATGTCCCTGGTTCTGAAGCCAATATGATGCATGCCATGCAGATAGTCAGCATGGTTCTGAGTGATTTTGGTCTTCCTGTCGCATGGATCATGGTGTGTGCACACAACAGGATATTGAGGCTGTGGAGGATGCCGCCTATGGGTGCATCTGTTGGCAGCGCTGGAGCACAGTTCTGTGTCATGGGCTTGTATGCCAACCGGATATCATCCGTGCTTGCTGGCAATTCAGCGGCAAGGGCTTAGGGCTGCCAAAGCATTACTGGATGCAGCCTTGGTGCTTGTGCTGTGAAGTGTTCATTGCATGAGCCAAGGTGCTGTGGAGGGATGTATTGTGTAGCGCAGCTGTTCCAGACTGCATGTCCATTGAGTGTTGCCTGCCGTGTCATGAGGGAGCTTCTCATGACTGAGCCATCCAGGTCGCTGCTGCACTCCTGCAGGTAGCAACAAGCTTCAGTAGCAGTTGGGGAGTTGTATTGTATAGTGATGCAGATGCTGCCCAGCTTCTTGTGAGGCTGCAGCTCTGCATGGATTGTGATTGGTGTCTATCAGCTGCGTGGCTGGTGGTGTGTCGTAATCATTGGTGCTGCTGTAGTCCTGCACATGTGTTGTGTGTTGTTGTAGCAAGCTGCATGCAGCTGGAGGTGTCTGGTTGAGCATTGTTCAGTGACTTGATGATTGCATGCTGCTTGCTTGACTACAGTCAGGCCATGACACTGGAGTGTGCCACATGCTCCACTTCCTGCCATTGATGATAGTGAACTCTGGGTGGATTGTGGTTAGACTTGGGTTACTGCACAGAACGTGTGCTGGATGCAGCCACACCATGGGTGTGCTGCATCCGCTGGGGTAGTTGTGCTGCTTTGCTTGTGGTTGAGCTGAGGAGAACCCTGGAGCTATTTTTACACTCGGGGTTGGAGTAGAAGGTTGGGTTTCAAACTTAGTGTGGGTGTATGGAGGCTAGCAGCGTATGGGACTTTCTATGAGAGTGGAGGCTGCTAATCAGCAGAGGCAACAGAGGATGTTGCTGTGACTTACACCTTACTTATGAGTGGGTACAGTGTGGGAAGTGCCCACTCATTATGCTGTTGTTCTGTGGATATGGCAGTTCATCTCGTCACAGCAAGCATGGTGCAGCAGAAACAACAACAACAACAACAAAAAAGCACATACCGTATGCTTTGGAGTGTGTGTTGAGGACACGTAAACAGCTGCAGAACATTCTACCACTTGTGACGGAAACAGAAAGTTGCCTGTCTTGTGTGGGGTTATGTGTGGGTCTGTAGTTGGGTTCTCACACAGCGTGCAAGGGGTCCAGAAGACCAGGAGCATCTGCTGGGGGACAATTTGGCGGGGGGACAAGTATGTCTGCCGGCGTTGAAGAGCTGATGGCAGATGTCAGTGTATTGTTGTGTGCCGCTTGTGTGGTTTGAACCTTGTTGCAGGCCCACCTGGGCTGTTGCTTACTTCTCTACTACAACTGCACATGTCACTGTGAAAGCAGGGTGGAGCCATGTTGCCCAGCTTGCACAGTGTACTACTTGTGGCACTACAACCTTCTCTATGTCTTTTGGCGGACAGCTGTGAGCAGTTTGAGTCTCTTTTTCATTCTTACTTTGATTGCGCGTGTGTCTTAAGCATCTTCTTCTAGCTGTTGTCTTGCCTCTGCTGGACCATTGCCAGCCTTCATTGTCATGGTCACCTGATCACAGCAGCCACTCAGCTACCATGTACCAGGTGCTCTTTAGACATCCCATTGATTCATCATAGCAATTGTTTGTGTACCGGTGATATTGCCAACAACAGAGATCTGCACCCTCGGTATTGCTTGTAGATGAAGCCAATAGTTTGAGCACTTGATTATAAGGTTCTTACAGGTCAACCACTGGTTGATAGTAGATGGCAGATGGCAACTAGATCAGTTGTTGCGGCTCGTGCTTCATTCACAGGTTTATGGCATATCATAGCTGAGCAGATGTCCACCTGGTCTGCACTGTGGCAAGTGATGATTAAGTGTTGGTGATGATTGTCACTGGCAGACCAGAGTCGGTTGATCAAGTTGCTGGCATATGCCATGCATGGCGCCATGCCGGCCATGGTGCCAGAGTGCTGACCTGAAGCACGGCTCTCAACTGCCTTTCCTGCCAGAATGATCAGACGTTGTGGTAAATGTGGATTTGGAGGAGTGTATATGAAGATTTATCCAGCGAGTCCACGGAGTGGGGCAGTGTCGTTGTAGAGAGTGTACTGGTACAGTACTGCTTCAGGGATTGTCACACTATTGCCGATTGTCACTGTGCTGCGATAACAAGTTGCAGCTGCCACAGTAGGTAGGCACTGCAATATGGTGTAGCTGTTATGCTGCACAGCTGCAGTATTGCCACAGCTGGTGCTGTTGATGTAACTGTGACTACTAAGATTGTATATCAGGCTTGTCTACGAGAAGCCGGCAGCTCACTACAATCGTAATAAGTAGCTCATTCAGTTGTTTTGCTGGCGTCTTAGCAGCCTCACGGACTGCTGCAACAGCTGCACAGTTGCCGACTGTCGTTTGTGCCACTCAGAGCCAGCACAACGACATGCTCGCACCCGTGAGGGCATCTGAGTGTGACAAAAGCGTTCAGCCTCCTAGCTGCAGACCAGCTGCATCCTGTGCTACGACTTGGCCCCTCCGAGACCGGAGCGAAACCATACTACACTGCATCCGGTCATTGCCTTAGCTATGAGCTTCAGCAGTCCTAAAGGTGTTTTGCAATCAACTGTCTATCACTTCACACCGACGTTGCAAGCAACGGGGGCTCTAACCGGCAAGCTTCTGAGACGGAAGAGCCGGAGCGACGCTGGGATAGAAGCCACGTAGATAAGAGGTCGTTGGGACCTGAAAGTCGGTAGTCTATCACTTTGGACTGTTGTTAATGTTTGTAAGCGCCTGGTTTGGTTCAAAGACAACGCACAAAGTCATGCGGGAACAAATTGTTTCGTTTCGTGCCAGGTGCAAACCAAATGAATATCAATCTGATCTGGATTCTTTAAGCTATTGAATGGTGTGTTCGGGTTTGTAAACAGTGCTCGGAAATAGATCGGGTACCAGTGATAGCCCCTATGAGCGAAGGTTCTCGACTCATCTAGAGTCACTGAGTTAGCTTCTCTCAAATGCTGAGTCCTGAGTCATGCCCAGTTCTGATGTTTGATTACATATGCAATACTTCACGCAGAAGGTGTGATTATCTCAAATGTGTCTGTGAGTATTCAATTTACCCCCCGTGCCCCCTATATAAGGGCGGCCTCTTCACTGAGGAAGTACGAGCCTCAGACTTATCAAAACTCTGCCTCAAAACGTCCAAATTCTGTGTCTTTTGACCCAACTTTGACCCGGGGTATCGCCTTTGTGCTGCCCTGTGCCGGAGCTGGCTTTGTAGCTCCCCTCCCTTGTTCCCTCTCTGCTGTAACCTTCTTTCCTTACAGGCACCTTTGCCCCGTCCAAGCAACGTCTCCTGCTCCCAAAGGGGTCTGTAAGCGACTGCTGTGAACGTCTACTGTCTGTCCTGTACGGCTACAGGCAGACCTGCTTGCTCAGTTGTCGGACAGCCTACGCATAGGCTCCGATTCCGTTCAGCAACTCTGCTGTTGTCAGCCTCGTGCTGCTTTGTTCAATTGCCAGGCCCTGCATACTTGCCAGTGCCGCTGCACTCAGCTATGTCTGTACCAGCATTCTGCTGCATTCTGTTGCATTCTTTGCTTCGGTAGATTGTATTACAGCCCGAACCTGCGTAAACGCATACTGAGCCCATCACGCTGCTATATTAGGGTTTTACTGCATTCTCTGCTCAACTCACACTAAGCTGACCCGTGCTATGACGGAAGGGAAGTGTCCTGCTGCCGTTTCTATGTGCTCTGCCTTCTTGTTTGCTCTCCACAGGGGACAGACTACCCGTCGGGGCAGGTGCACACCACCCGGGCTGCCAGACTCTCCGTGGGGTGGTACACACACGATTGCCAATTGGCAAGAGGCCTTCACACTGGCTTCCTATGCTTGGAAAAGCAGTCACCACCTTGACTTGTGCAATTTGTGCATCTACCCAACAATGCAGTAGGTGTTGTCATGTCCTCATGTCACACTGTGGGCTTGCATCCTGCAAGCGGTTTGTCGCAAAGCAAGAGGCTCTATGTGCTAGTGATGCCATCTGACAGTTTCGACTCTACAGTGTAGTTAGATCTGGGTAATCTGTCCACAGTGAGTGATCCTACCCATTCAGCTGTGCCCGTTGCTTCTCACCTTCGACTGGTGAGTGGCATTCCCCATGATGCCTGGCATACTACGTTAACTGCAGCAGACATCTGGAAGCCAACGATAAACACTGCTGCCATAGACTCTACCCGATATTGCTGGAGGAAACTGCACGACATGACTGCCCAGATCTTCGTCCAGTCAGCCGAGGTTGCTAAGATCCAAACAGACAACTGCATCTCCAAGGCCGCTCAAGCTGCACAAGATCCATATTTCAATCCGTCTGTGCCTGAAGTTCTGGCCTGCAATGTACATGGCAGAACAGAGACGATGGTGAGATGCTGCTATGCACAGGCTGTATCAAGACCTCTTGCTGCCACTGGCTTATCTCCATGCAGTACCAACAGGAAGGAATTAATACTGCCCTGATTGCAAACTTCGAACGCAATGCTGTCACAGGCGGCAGCAGAAAGACCTTCTTGGCAGGCTCTGATCTTCAGCCAAGCAGTAGCACTGCTACTGCCTTTATCAGAACCATCTCTGGGAATGAGCCGCAGATCGACTTACGTGTCCCTGTCAAATAAGTGAGCGTGGTAAGGCAGAGAATTCGTGACCGCAGCAAAACCTCCATTCTATTAGCCTGGCGTATAGCCCAAGTATAGCAGTGGGTAGGACTGATTGCTCTCTTCAAGTGGGTAGACTTGTCAACCATAAATCTGCAATTGCAGTGGTGCTGCACTTCCTGCAGCATGGAATCTGATGCTGCTGAAGACCTGGAAGCCTCGTTGGCTACCCGGTAGCTGTTGGCAACAGCTTGTCGGTACCGAGGGTCATTTGTACGGCCCGAGGCCAGCACATGGACACGCTGGCTTCTGTCTATGCATATATGCATGTCAAACTCTGTCAGCCTCCTAGCCGCAGAGTAGCTGCATTCTGCACAACCACTAGGCCCCTCCGAGACCGGAACGGACGGTACATTACGTAGCATCCGGCAAACGCATTCGTTAGAAGCTTGAGCTGCAAGCAATCTGGTAAACAGCTAACTATCCGTCAACTCATCACCGATGTTGCAAGCAGCGGAGGGTCAAGCCTGCAAGCTTTCGGTAACAGGAGAACCGGGGCGAACGAAGCAGTGACGCTCGTAGACATAGCAGGTCGTCACGCCGTGACGGTAGATCAATGATTTCAAATACTACTGATGTTTGAGTGCTTGGTCCGGTGGATTGCTATTGCACACGGTTCTGCGGGGGAGTATGTGGAACGCATACTGAGCCCATCACATCACACTGCTCTCAGGGAGCATTGCTGCGTTCAAGGGAAGTTCTCTACTAGCACTGAAGTATGATCGTTGAAGCTGAACCGTGCTACAACGCAGGGTGTTTTGCAGCTGCCTTTCTGCATTCTCGTGTGCTCTTTACAGGGGCAAACAGCAAAGTAGTAAATGCCAAATGGTCGGGGCAGGTGCACACCACCCAGGCAGCCACAGGCTCCGTGATGTGCTACTATATCACGAACACTGCAAGTTGCCTGGTGATCACCTCATGGACTTGTTGATCTACATATTGATGGTGCTTGTGTTTCGACCTTCTGCCCCATCAGCCCTGTGTAGGTTCCTTACAGTTGAAACCCTCAAATTGCAGTAGTCGTTATATTTCAGATATGACGATCTGCCGTTTGTGAAGTCGTAGTTGATGGGTTGTTCAAGAGGTTGGCAACATATTCGCTTTGCGTAACTCATCTGCATTGTTCCAATGGTTTGCAGCCTGATGATCAGGTCTATCGCTGTTCTGCTGTGTTTCACACACTTTTTGCGTAGGACAGAGAAACAGCAAATGTTTGTTTGTTCGTGTCAGGTATAGTTGGCATCATTCAGATTGCTGCACAAGGCAGCATATGTTCACGATACAATCATAGTGACTTTCTGGATGTATTGAGTCATGTCATACCACTGCATTTTCGGCAGACTGCATCATGATTGGGGTTGTAACAATCAGTCATCAGTGTAACACATAGACACTTCTCGGCCATGCCGTGCCAGTGCTACAGTGTTACATAAGCACAACACTGCCCCCGTAACACTAACAAGCTGCAAGCCTGCCTGCACACAACACCAAGTGAGCACACAGCCAATTAGAGGTGTTCAGCAACATCCTGGTTGGCTGCGCTGTCTAGCGAACTTATCGACAAAAGATGGCAACAGCGTAGCCAAGTCAGCAGCCAGTTGCTTGCGATGCTTGCAGGGGTGATGCTTAGGCGACATAATAAGCAGCATTGGCATGGAGTCAATGATACCACAACTGCCAGGCTTTACCATAACAGAGCGACTGCAGCACAAGTGATGCGCAAAATCACACCTGATCAACCCCATGTTCAAAAAGCAGGCACACCAATTGCTCTATGACCACACCACCACGCCTTAAGCAAATGCAGTGTGCTTGCGTATGTGCGTATGTGCAATAATCAAGGCTGGATCACCACACTGCCATGAGGTCAGCACAAAAGAAACACATGGAGACCCTTCTACTGCAATAGCTGTATAAGCATGTATACCTGCTGCTGCAGCAGAGCTCAAACTCAAGGACTTCAACCAAAGATGCAATCACCCCTGACGTCACCCAAACACTGTCATGGGTATATTATGAAATAAGGCAGCACAAGTTGGAGAACTTGAGGATCTCCACTGCCCATCTGCACCTGCTTATGCGGCCGCTCATCTGGATCAGGGTGGTCCCTGATGACTATGCTTCCCTGAGTGTCCTGTAGTATGGGTCCCTGTATGAACACCAGTTTCAGGCTGCCATCGCCTGTATTGTCACGGTGAGGAACGCTGACAAATCGCGCGAGGTAATACTTGCCATCTTCCTTCTGGGCCCGGCGATACTCAGTTATGCTCAGTTTAAACTCCTGTGCCTTCTGTGCAGGTAACTGTGCACTTGTTGATTTCACATCAACCAGCAGCTTGGTGCCTTGAGGGGTCCTGCAGGTGTTGTCAAGGCAACATGTTCCAGTAAAAATTGCACAGCAGCATACAGCAATTGGGTGACGATAACAGCACAAACATCATACGTCCTTCCTTGCAACAGTCAGCATGCAGTTCATACCAGCACATCATGTCTCGGAGTCACAATAGCAAGCAAGGTCAAGGATAAGGTGAAGTGAAGACGGCAGCAAAGATTGTCTTTGCAGCTGCACTGTGCAAGCATATCTACACTAGAGCCATGCCGCTGAATCAGATATCCACACATCCAGCAGCGTCATTGTACTCAGTACAATTGGCAGTCGTACCTGATAACAATATCATATGGTAATCCTCGCTCAACGAGGTCTCCAGCATGCTCAATAATGAAACCGTCACGACCAACCAGGTAGTCCGCGATAGTCTGGAACAAGACCTCGCCGACTTTACCCACCTGGATTTGCAGATGACCGACAAAAGTCACAGTACAATAGGCAGCGCTTATATCCTGGCCTGAAGCAACAGTGCTGGAGGTACAAGTCGCAGGACAACTATGCAGGCACCTCTGGTGCTCCAAGGCATCTACAGACCTGCTGCCTGTTGCAGCAACGTCATAAATGAGCGCTGACCACCTGGCAGCTGGAAGGTAGTAGCATGTATGCCCAAGACTGCAGAGCTGTTGGACAGATTGTAACGCACTTAACTCTCACCTGCTCATGTGGCTTCAAGTCTGCTGGCAACCTCTCCATTGGCATAAGCAGCTTCATGATTGGTGATAGCTCGATACAGACAGGCCATGTCAAGTTCGGAGCTGTAAGCGCAAACCGCATAAGCTCCCGTGCATCCTTGAACTTACTGACATCTATGTATTGGTTATTGAGGGTGTGCCATGGCAGCGGCCTGGACACAGAGGAGGGGTCCAACACATCTGACAGCAGCTGTGGTGCTGTTATCTGGTAGCTGCGCATTCTGGTATCGTAGTGGGGCATATCATCCACACCCACTCGCAATTTGGCTTCTTGCACCGCCTGTTGCACCAGCTGCAAGGCATTGGCAGGGTTATGCATCACTCCAAACAGCTCTTCTGCAACCAGTGACTCAAGCTGCTGGGCAAAACTCAGTGCCTCTAATGACAAGCTGGGCACCTTGTTCAGAAGCAGCCTGCAAGCACGAGGACTAGACGTAGAATATGATAGGGGTGTGCTGATATCCATCAATGCATGCATGCATTCCTGCGTGTGTTGTGAGGGGCATTTCAGAGCCGCTAAACCCTTCACCAAGCAGCAGCTGCTGGAAGCAAAGCAGTTGGGCATGCAACACGCTTCAACTTGAAGATGGGTGTACACTTGATATCTGCCAGCAAGCTGCGGGCGCACAAGCAGTGTGGCTGCACTACAGACTGGGCAGCACTTGCCAAGTGGTAGGCTGCATGTAGGTTGCAGCGGTCAACAGCACAAACAAGTTTGCAGCATGTACTTTGCAAATTGAAATTGACACGTTTATGATGGATACAGTGCGCTGTATGTGTGATACTGCAGGGTTGCATCCATCCGCACCTTATCACCTCATAAGCAATCTGTTTGACCTGCTCCTCAGGCACATCTCCTGCTTCATCACAAGGGACTGTAACGTACATCTTTTGATGAGCAGCGTCCCAGATGGCGAACCTATTGACCGGGGTACCTGTGACCTCACCACCATCAGGTTTACGGAGGCGCCAAGCCACCTCAACCATGCCAACAACAGGGATGATCCTTAGATGGCTCAAGGTGACAACTAGACTATCTGCAGTAAGACGAACGACAGTTGCAGCAACACTGAATGCTTTGCATGCATACATGCCAAAGTAACATAAAGCCTTATCTGCAGGCTGAGTATCTGAGGCTGTAACAAGGTTCCCCACAAGTGACACATGTTCAGCCAAGTGTTGCTGCATCAGCAAATTTTGAAGATAGCTCTATACCTCCTGCAATACGATTGTCTATGATAGGAATATATTAACTGATCATGTACCACTTCAAAGAGCTGCCGTGTTTGAGCAGCACACACACTGAGCTGCATGATCCTTCACCTGAGTAGTCAGCAGGAAAACTAGGGTTATGCAAGTGAGTCTTCACTTGCCTGTCATGATTGCTGCTAGATGGGGTGGCAGCTTCTTCACCAGCAGGTTTCTGGCTGACACACTGATAAGATCATGCAGCTTCTCTTCAAATATTGCTGCAACGCTCAGCGACTGCTTGTTCTGCGAACATTGCTTGACTGTCACCTGGCTGGTTTCAGACAGAAGGCTGCCGCCAAGGTCCTTCCACAGTTGGTGGAGTGCATAGCCTGGCAAGCCTGCAGGGCACAGCTGCAGTCAGGCGTTATTGGCACTGCAGCAACCCACTCTGGCCTTGCAGATTGCATACAGAGGTCAGGGAACAGTGGCAAAGGCAGTACCCGACAGAGACATCCCCCACATTGCTCAGGATGCTTTCAGGTCTGCAGGGCCACTGCAATGCTTTTGATGATGCTGCACGTGCACTCAGCTGCATCTGCTGTGCAATAGATAAGAGTATGTGGCTTTTTCCCACTCACCAAAGGCAGCGTGCTCATCAGCGAAGTAAGCTGACAACTTGCGCAGTACTGGTGTCAAGACATCCAACATGACAAGGCCGTTCTCTCCTTGAAAAGAGGCAGCCACCCCAGGCATGTCAATGAGGACAGGTCGATCCTGTACACTGCCACATAATTTTCTGTCTTCATCGTATATCCAGCCACCTCTACGCAGGAACTCCAATCTGTCAAAACATTCGTCTTCAGGCACACCCTCGCAGTCCTGTGACTGCTGCAACAGCTGTGCAAATGGGATCAGTAGCGCCGTAATCTGCAAGAACAGAGCAACATTACAAGTCATTGAGCAATTTTGCTGCTCTGCTCTGCACAGATTATCAGAAGATGTTCACATACTGTAGGACTCTGCTCATGTCAACCGTACAACAAGGTCAGCGCTGCAAGCCTGATAATGTGCAGGAACCAACCTTGCATAAGAGAGCAGTGACAGGTCAGGAAGTTCCTTGCAAGCACCACACCTTGAATAGCACTCACCCGATCTCTCAATTGTGCCATACTCTCCAGAGTTGCCCTATCGTCATCATCGGCCTCGCCTTCATCATAACCCAGGTCATCTCTCTTGCCCTGAAGCTGTGCAGCCTGAACTGTCATCCGCCCCGTCAAGCCAGTCAAGGCATCTTCAAGCTTGTTCAGCTCGGACAACAGGACTGACACATCCGAGGGATAGGGTAGGATGCCAGCAGGTGTGCTGATGACATCCTCAAACAGAGATACATGGTTTGTACACATTCTGCCAAGATCATCAAGCAGCTGAAGACTTTCGCGTTCTGCCACTCCGAATTCTCTCAACAGGACCCCCTTGTTGATACTGCTTGCACCAAGCTCCGTAAATTGTACTTGGTCAGGGTACGTGTCTGTTTCTGAGGGTCTACAGGGCACCTCACATGGCGAAAGCTTGGCATCCTGCACATCACAGCAAGTACAGCCACTTGCAACAGCAGGAGAAGTCGATGCGAAATAGTCTTAGGCACGGTTCTGCTGCCAGCCTCATGGCTTCATGCAGACATTCCAGACATGTGAGCAGATGCCAACCACCACCCCACATGTACAGGGACACCACGTACTGCAGTAGACTTACCTCACCACTAGATGCCTTGCCCTTGCCCTGCCAACGAACAGGTTTGGCTGCTACTACTCTAGTGGGGCTCAATGGCTTGATTGACCTGGTTGTTGGCCTACTCATAGTGTGCCTGGCTGTCAGCTGTCCAACACCAGCAGCACACTCAAGGAGCAACCAGACTGACTCCAGAAGGAAGGTCACGTTGAAGCTGGCGCGGTTGCAAACTCAAAGCCAGACACTTGTCATAGAAATTTCATTCATATGCCCGTGACATTGTTTTCCAAAGCAGAATGGCCCCGCTGACCACAGCTGGGACCTGGTCGAACGCTGGGGCCCACGACGACAGGAGTCGACAGCCAGGAGCAAAATCCAGGAAAACACGATGCATTAGCCCTGTAGTTACCATTTGAAGTTCCACCCTCGATTTCTATCCATGCTTCACCTGTGCACTCTTTTTGAAGGTTAACAACATGTTATCGCGCAGCATCGACTCAGTTGCCCAAGCCTACGTACAAGAGTTATCCTGAGCTATGTACGCCGTGCCCAGCATTAGTATGGTTTACTTTGAGGAGCCCGCATAAATTACGCACTGCGCTTCGTGCTCCACACGTCTGGCAGCGCTGCTCGCTTTGGGTGTGGACAAGCCGTGTTGCCGACTGAAGAAGAGGATGGCAAAAGGAATTGTCCTTACCGTCAAAGGCACACAGGAGTCTCTGACGCAGTCACAGTTCCCATGCATACTACTGCTCTGCTGGTCACTACTCAGGCACGACCTGACCCATTTCACCCACCCACACAACCACCTCCCAACCAAGGGGTACATCACCTCATGGTCAATAATCCTTGCTATTGGGCAAGAATGTCGCCAGCAAACCTGGCTCTGAGTGTTAGCCAGTATACATGGCCATACAGCGGTTGACATGGCCGTCCCGCTCCCCTGCGCTGGCACTGACTTGCTGCTTGCAAGGAGATAGGGGTATGTAAAGGATGCTGTCGTTGGGCACCAACCTGCAGGTAAGGCCAATGGCAGCATCAATAGGCCACACGGACATCCATGTCCAAACATAGGTAACAGATTGCATGGCTTAGCAGCTGAGCTTGCTGCAATGCCCAGTGACACCTCAACACTTGTGCACAGCTTAACATCTACTAGCACAGGCCACCAGCCAAATCTGGCACACCTGATATGCCACACTTTGCAACCACGCTTGCAACCTGCAAGCAAAGAACATCGAGCATCAGACAAGCTCGGGCATGTCCGCTGAGGTTGCAACTGTTGTGGCAGAGCCAACTGGGCGCCATTATACAGCAACACTGGCATCCTCATGTATATACTGGAATCTTCCTGTTGCAACCATGTAGGCAAGTGGTACCGATAGACAGCTTGCAGTGCATGCTGGCATCCCATTCTTCTTCGGTGTCAGTGACAAGCTTGAACACCATGTGGCCTCATCAACACCCACCAGGCATAGTCAGCGAGGACATTCCAGTAAAACTCTTGTATCAAACAGCCTGCCCCATCCATCAGCAGTACGGTACCTGTATAACCACAGCAGCAGTTGCAGAGCAGGCCAACAAGCTGTGAGCACGCAATATCGGCAGCAGGCAGTAGGGATTAAGCTGTTGCCAAAGCAGTGACACCCTATATGTCACCTTCATAGATGCTACAATCCTTATAGTGTGCTCTGATGTGGGGACATGACTTGACATAATGATCATACGTGGCAACAAGCTCACCACCACTGAGCATCACTCTCAGCTGCGACGCTTGGTAAACTTGAGTGTTCAGCAGCTTTCTTTCTTTGACATGCTGCTGGCTGGACATCTTTGATGCAGAAACAGGTTCATATACACACCTGTGTTGGCAGGGGTGCTTGGTGTCAAGGTTGTGTGACTTGGTGCATACCTTCTACCGCTGCGAGACACTCAACATTGGGTCTGAGGAGTCACGTCTATCACCTGCTGCCACACAGCACTCCACCACTGCTGATGCCAGCATCTGTGTCCACTCCATATTCACTTTATTGAAGATGTAGCATGATGCAGACAGTCACCGAGTGAAATGCAGGGAGCATGAAATGCCACAAGCTCACATTGTATCATTGCCTACACAAGCAGGGAACCTCTTTGCTGCACTTCAGCTGCACTGCATGATATGGCTGTTGGCACCCTGCAGCTAAATTCTGCCACTGCTAGCTGTCATGGATAGTGCTGGCTGCTGCTTTGCACACACAATGTCTGCAACACCTCTGCTCTGCATGGAAATCCAGATCAGACATACAGCAAAGGCACCTCAGGGAAAGGTACCTTGAGAGGACAGGTAGTCTTGGCACTACAGGGTGTGCAAGGCATTGTCAATCGATCACTGCACTGGCCAATCAGTACCCTGACCCCGTGCTTGTGTTCTGTCAGGGACCAAAAGCTACGCCAGAAACTCAACATCATACAAGAAAGCTGTTGCATCAGGCTGGTGAACTGCTAAGCACTGCTTGGGTGAGAGCTATCCTGCTTACTCCTCAGAATCTGCCTCCAGATGCAAACATAAGCATCTGCAGCAACCTCTGTCATCCCACAGCTATCGCTTGAGGTGACCCACCTGGTTGTCACTGGACACAACAATCCGATCCACCGGCCTGCTGACAACAGGGAAGCTGCAGACCAAGCAGTAGGTGCTGTATATGGCCTTGACCTCAAGTTTGTTGTGGCTGCTTGGGATCCACATCCATCTTCTGCATTGCACCATCAGGGCACTGTCACAACAAGCAGCCAAGATGAGATGAGATGAGAGTCAGCCAGATGAAGTCATCGAGCTCACAATGACCAACAAGCCTCAGACAGCAGAAACTGCCATGGCCATGATCACTGTGTGGAGCATTTGCCGACTATCACACGCCTATAGAACAGCACGCTTTGCTGCAACATTGCCAACCAACCTTGATGTGATATAGCATGTGTGACTGGCTGATTTGCAGGTGCACTCACCAGAAACAATGCCAGTCTGGCCTAAAGCAGCCGCATCAGGGTATTGTGACCAGGCTCAGAGGTTGATGGCACTTCGGCTGTGCTGCATGTAAAGGGATAACTTGCAAGGCTGTGCATTGGCACTCTGCATTGACATTGCGGCGGATCTCAAGGTGTTGCTGATGGGTCGAGAAGGAAGCAATTCCAAGTATACAGGATACAAGTGTCCAACAACCCTTCACTCAGTTCAGATAACCACATCCGATTCAGGGCCTGGCACCAAGATGTGTTGTGGTATAAGGCGTACCGAACTCACTGTGTGCTCTAGACAGCAAGAAGCACGCATCTCTAGGACCGACACAGCACTTCTTCATGCCCCCAAACCTTTGGATG